>QEYB01000015.1:0-20264 GCA_017562135.1 Dipylidium caninum
GGGCATGAACTGACAGGTTTTGCCCCCCATTGAAGAGAAGGTTTTCTAGCGCAGATTCCCCGAAATTTTACGCTAATCCAACGACGACATATCTTTGATGGCAAGACCTTTATATTCCTAGTGAAGCAAAGGTTATTTTAATTTGACTATCTTATACAATTTAAAAGTCTAAGATTCTTAACATTTACTCGTTTTATCAGCTTTCACAGCTTTACTACATTGCTGGCATACGATATCTTTACACTGATGTCATCTACTCTGCAGTTGAGATGCTTTTAGCTTCAAGTCGCAGTTATTCGCGTAGTAGATTATACCCACTCATATCTGCATCAGTATCCGGATCATGTCTGGTCGTGGCGACAATAGAACGCGAGAGGACGTGATTGGTCTATTCAGTATTAGGCGCGTAAAGTTTTTTACAAGCGTCAATTTCAGAACATGAAATTTGCCCTTAGCGATTACTCGAGGGGGTTCGTGTGAGACGCTACTGCATACTACCGTGTCAGTATCCTTCTCACATCGCTGAGAGGTCTTTAAGTGTTTCCAATTATATCCATTTTACCTGCCAATTATCCGACACGGCCCCCAGCGTGCAGACTATAACCCCAGCAACCACATTCTCGCTTATTTAAGCGACCTACGCGTAATCTAAGTAATCTTCAATTACACTGTTCCACTTTACTTCGTATGCTTATTATACTTCAAGTGGTCATAATCCTACTCACTCTTCTATGCCTTAGTCACATCGATTATAGATTAAAGTCAAAACCTAACACTGAAATTACTAAACATCCTGGTTATATTTTGTTTTTGGTCTTGGGGTTTTATTCTTTTTTGCTGTGGTTCTGGGAAGCCACTCCCCAAATCTGAACTCTCTATCGCCGAGATTCTGTACATTCTCTTACTAAAAAGCTGTCCTACTCTTCTTCACCTTTAAGTAACATTACTCAAATACTCACTGCCATTCGGCAAATTATCATCAGCGTGCCGTCACGTCACTCAGTATCCTCGGCCGCGTGCGCTCATTTTGATGTAACCTTCATGGAAGGTAGCTAAACGATTAAGAATTACCGCGGCTTCGATACCACAAGTTCGAAAGCTTGTCTGCAGTCAAGAGCGCAGCGGGGCAGTTAAAGCACATCTGAATTGCGCAAACCATGCATCGGCCTGCATTCGCAATGTATGTAACTGTAGTCAGATGAGCAGTCGGACGTTACGCTGTTATCATTTAATGAATGCTGACCGTTCCTCCTGAGCCCCTATTTATCTACGACAGTTGATGAGAATCCCTTGTACTTTGCGTTTCCTTTAAGCGGTGGATCTTCATTAATTCTTAGGGAAGCGTCGTTGACAAATGCATCACAAACAACTAGCATCTCCCAGAATCAAAGAACCTGACTCAGAATTATCATTGTGTGAGGACTTCCCAGGTACTGTGTTCAATCAACAATTTTTGCCCTGCGCGTGTTGCTACACAGGATCGAGTGGTATTGTGTGTGTTTCCAAATTAGTATCCTCTTCTCATTTCTGGAAGAGTTCTAATATAGGTCTGATTATTCGTACTCATACCTAATCCTGTACTTCAATAACAGATATATACTGTCACTCGAATTAAAATTTAAGGGAAATACTTAATATTCGTTGAATTTATTGTTTACACTCTTTAATCTAATCTCAAAAGCTGGTGCTCTTCAGTCGTAAGAACCACCCAGCCCGGGACTCACTCCGCTTCATTTGACATCTTTGAACTTGTGAGAGTTACCTTACATGAATCACACTATAGTCCACGTGCACGCATCCTTCTTGGTTGCCGATCACTGAAAACGTTCCACCTCGCTACAATGTGTTACCATCTCACCGGGAGTAGACTCCAGCAGCCAAAGAAGGCAGATGGGTCGCCCATTTATCTTATACCGCGCATTTTGTTCCTGCCCTCGGACCTTCAAAAGCTCCAGTCGTCAGGCTCTGATCAGAAGAGACAGGAATTACAGTTCATTGTATCTTCTCTATAAATATTAGGTTGCTTTTACGTCGCTGTCATCATTTCGAGTTTTAATACTACCATAGTGGATAATTTATATTTCCCCTGGCACTGCTTCTAGGGAACTCTTTTGGTGGTTGCATGGTGTGTGGATGGTGAAAACGCTGTCGGAAGTCGACAATAACTACTTCGAACTTGTATCTTCTCTTCATTCCCGCACCACACACCTTATCTGTAAATTAATGCAATATCTTCTTATACTACTTCTTATGTATGTAACAAATTTTTAGACAAAACTTCAAGTTTTGTCTCGATACATTAGTTTCGTGCGGAAAGTACGACCTTGTCGATAATTCATCTTTAGGTCTTATGAACTATTATAAAGAACTACACACATTCGTTCTACTAACAAACATGTTTGAATCAAAATCGGGCTCCACCATTTGTAATCTTGCAATTTATCTTAGCTCCTTGGATTAAAAGGCAAAAACATTATTGGCAAACAGTAACATCGGCCTGCTTTCTTTTAAACACAACCAAGAATTCGTTTAACATTAAATCGGGCCTTCGCCTCTTCAGTACTATGTGATTCTTGTTTAATATCTCCCAAAAAAATTTATTACTGGCTTTTTGAAGGTGAGTCAACTGAAGATGATCCACTACTTAAGGCTTTCGACTCGATGCAATCCTTTCGGTTTTTGGAGCGAACCGCAAGAGTGCGTCTCCACGGTTGAGAGAAACCATTTTCAACACCAAGAATGCCAGCATTGTACATCGAGAACAAAATTAAAAGCAGAGAAATTACTCACAAACAGCATCGTATGTTTTCCTTAATTGGATAGTTTTAATGAGTGTCTCCCGTAGATTTTTCCGTTAAGATTTTACTAGAAATATTGTTTTAACTGATGTTTGAATAAATTATTTAAAATGTGAAATTAAGATGGAGAACATAGACGGGCAAAATTTCTTGTGGTTCTATCTACTCCTATTTTGTGTTTCTCGCCAATTGGTGGGGGCCCACCACAAAAGCGAAAGCAATCTCAAAATCAATTTTTTACGGAATATTTTGGTCAGCAGGACTTCCTCTGATTCCGTCAATTTTTACATGCATACATGCTCGATTTCACATAGCCATATAGCCCGTGTGATTGCATGCCTAGGGCAGTATTACCCACCCGGTCGTTTTAATGTTAATCTTTTATAATGGAAACTCCATTTTTCTGCCACAAAGAAGCTGTGTCTGCCCTCGGAAATGGAGCCTCTTTTGTTATCGGGTTTTCATTCACGTGTTTTACCCTTAGGCCCTAGTTCTCAATGAGTGTTGGTATTAATTGTTGTTTAGAAATCAGCTGATAGTTTTTAGAGAAGTGATAACCATTGTGGAATATTTTATGCGGCTATTAACTTCCCCAGCAGACCCGAATCGGTCGTCGATGTCTTTATCGAGCATTCATCGGTTCCGGAACTTGTTAGAGCCTCAAAAATTTTGCAGAACCGAACAAAGAGAAACTTGCCGACTTAATTTTCCTAAATCTTCTGTCGATGAGTTCCAATACGGAGAAAGTAGTCAAATGGTTTGCTTAATATATTTTACCAAACCTATTTCTAAACGAAGTTGAGATGAATAATATTGTTTTTTTCTTCGTAGACGTCAAAAGAATGCGAAGATGAAAAGAACGTAAGTATTCTCCGTATTGATCGTATGTATGAGCCTTCCGGGTTCCGTCTATTTTTGTGGACAAACCTTTTAAATAATGTTGCATACTGTGCTTTGCCGCCTTTTTTTTCCTTTTCATTTTTTTTTACAATTCGTCCTCGGTTCTGAAAATTTATCTCTTCTTCCACACGTTTTGTTTTCATTTATTCAGCCATATTTTAAAACATCATTCATTCGCTATCTCCAGCATATCTGTGCTTCCGAGTTGATTGTCAAAAAGCGTAATGTCCGGCCGTCACAGTGGTGCGGCTGGGCCTTGTCATTTCTGATCAAACTTACCCTTAATCATACTCGTGGCTTCATTTTTAAGCTATAGGACAGGAAATATGCGCAAAATTTTCCCGGTGTTTAATTCTGTTTGCTTATTTCTCAGATCCGCTATTTCTTTCACCTAATCCCTCCCCTCAGCGTACATCTCGAAACAAAAATTAAAAGTATTAAAATCCAACTTTTTGTTGCGTAAACACCATTGATTGTTGCGCTTTCAAGTAATACTCTTTAGCACATTTGCTAAATTGATCTATGAGAACCATGGAGTAATCATGAAATTTATTCCTCATCACTTTTTTTATCCAAAGCCCAGGCGGAGCCGCCTACTTGTGTTTTCAAATCAACTCTATAGAATCTCGCTATGATAATATAACTATTTGAACTTCCACAAAACCTAAACATTTCATTTCACATTTCCTATGAGAACGAAATGAAATTAATTCATGTGGATTTTTATAATATTAATGAAGAACCGTTTTCGGTTTCTGCAAATCTAAATAGTCCTGTAAATCACACCTCAAAGCATTATTTTTCTCATATATGAAAATATCGCAAAAGCCTTAGTGAGATTTGTGGTTTAGTTTTAGCCAGTAGTTAGAGTTGACATGCGGTGGAATGGCCACGGAGTGATCCATTCTCTTTCTATAACAACCAAAGCGAAACTCCATAACAGCGGTGGAGTCCCCTTGCGGTGAAATAGGTGGCATGCATGAGAAACGTCCAGCCAGCATTGCTCACTCGGCAGGGCGCAATATTACTGCATGGTAAATGCATCCACGATTACAAATATATCCATATCTTCCATAATCACCCGGCATTATACGACCGTTTATTACCCTTTTGCGGAATTAAGAATTACCTTTTAAGAGGCACAAGTACGATGATCAGAATGCTCTTATGAAAGACTTCGACTCGTCTGTTAATTCTAACAATAAAGATTTTTTAGAAAGATATATGAGTTGCAGAAAGCCGTAGATTCCAATGGGGTTTTTCCGGTTGTATATAATTAATGCGAAAAGAATGCGCTTTTTATTTTCCACTTATATCCAACGTTAGTTTTCATAGTTTCCAACCTCATCATTGCCCTCTCTGAGGATTTCTTTTTTGATGCTTCTTACCGACAATTTTTTTTTTGCATTTCAGCTTATCCCCGCTGGTGTTGGCGAAATCCCCTGTTAAAAGTGGATATCTCTGTGAGGGAAGATAACACATTTAACGAAAAAACAGTGTCCAATGACCGGGTTTGACCCTCTATCACGGACTTCAAACGTTTTTCCAAGGTAATTTTGTCGGTTGGTTATGTAAGAGATTCACTCCCAACTTCACAGTCATAGCTTTCGAATCAAAGCGTTTACTTCATCGAGGCCTTGTCGTGGTCAAGGGATTGAGTTTCTCTTTTTGGTGATATCGTGCTTTGTATTAGGGCACGAGTGAGGTCGGGTCATTTTGAGTGTCGATTTAAGGCCACTTTACAATCCCATCATCAATTGCTTCTGACAGTTTTTACCTTGCTACTTTCCTATCTTCCTTTCTTCAAATGGGTCAAAACAACGTTGTGAGTTCACTCGCCTGCACCTTTAATCTAATAAGTATTGGTATTGTGTTAATTGTCTACTGGCCCCAAATTTCCTCAAACTTCTGGTCATTTTCTAAGTATGTTGATGCTTCCACTTGCTACATTAATTTAACTTTTGTGATCACACTCTCTTGTTGAAGTGGCGATAATTTCCGCTAGTCTGTGGTGGTAGAAGACATTAGTCCGGTCAGGCTAGAGAAAACCTTGCTTGCGGATACAGTCAATAAGCTAATGTGGTAAAGACGCTTTCTGGTAAATTGTGCACCTTTTTAAATCTGACCTAGGCCTTGCCGCAAAACAACGAAGGACATTTAGATGTACTAATCGGAAACGGTAGCATGGAAATGAATGAGGGCGCGGAGCAGGGTTCAAGGGTGGTGGGCGAAGTCTGTTGCTTTGGATTCTCCATACTAAAATGTAATTTTTTACTGGTTAAGGGAAAAAGTTTCGATGTCACTGATAGAGGAACTACTTATTTAGAGGATTCACTATTTCAAGATAAAGACGACTCAGAAGTTATGTCCTGTCCGCCTGCAGAGGCTCGCTTTATTTAGTCTTCAAGGTCCGATATTTTTATCATCGGTTGAGCAATCCGCAGAAATAGTTTTTTATTCGTGTCATTTTCCTTTTTGGTTTTCAAAGCTCTCTGTCACAAAACACGATACCGATTTCATCTTACGCATCAAACGCCTTTTTTAATCGCATCCGATTGTCTGTATTTTGTTTACAGTCCTTTGCTGCTAGTAGTCATCCATTTTCTGTGTTTTCATTCAAAACTGGGCAAGAATTGAAACTCAGTCACTCGGTTGTCATGCAGGTGTGAAGACCAACTCTGATACTGTTCATCCTATGGGCTCTTCGTGGAGATTGTAATCTGTGACTTACCTCACCGCTGGTCTCTCTACCCCCTTTTTGGCTATAAGGTCTTCCTTAACAGTACAGTGAAAATGGTTTTTGGTTTATAGGTTATTTTGCTCCCCCTGTCCTCATATTTTGCTTCGCTATTCTTGGATTTATTAACACGAAAGGTGGAGTTTCATTTCTCTCCCTAAATTTAGGCCCAAAAGTGGGTTAAAAACGTTGGGTTGCTGGGTTTCCACCACTTGTGTATTTGGGTTTTTAATTGGATGAACTAACACTTGTGGTTGCATGAAACTGCTCACTCTCGATACTTTCGTTACTCATCAAAGCAACTGAATGATTTACAAGCGAAATGTCAACTTCCTATGCTGCATCACACTGTCGTGTTATGGATGGAATAAATTTTGAAGAGTCATTGGACGTTGTCTTTTTTTGCTTTTGTTGACTTGAAAAGATGTCTTTAAACGATGACTTTAATTTTTCCCAGCAAGTAGTTCTTTTGTATGACTTCCTAAAGGCGCCAGGTTGACATAAAGTCATCTTCGACAATCTAAAACCTGGCACCTGATTTGATATTCGGGTATCGCTGTTCAATGCGGTGAAGTGGCGTTTCCTACGGTACGATAGTTCGAACACGTGTTTGGGATGGAAGCTCTGCTTCATTCTTGCAGTGAGACTCCACTCTCTTTGGTCTTTGGTGCCCCAATGTTTTGAAAGAATACGTAGGAATTGACATGGATTTTGCGTGATGTGTTTTCTTTGTCCATTCTTCGGGCGCGAATGGTCTTATTGTTTGTATTCTCACAAATTAGGATAATTTCTACTACAGGTCTGGCCAACCTGCTACGGCGACGTAATGAACGGGAAGGAGAAAATTGCACGAACCCACCGGAATAAAGTACTTCTAGAGCCATTTGTACCGGAATCGAAAGTGTACGCTAAAGCTCCCACTTCTCATCCCGACGATCCTGACGTTCAATCGAGGGACAAGGACAGCATTCTCATAGACGAACTCTTCGAGTGAGTTGGAGCACGCGATTTGTTTACACGCTTAGTAACAGTCCCGTGCGCCTTTCCCCCTTAACCACGTTATTTTCACACTTTTCCATCCTGGTATCTTCCTCTCCATTTGCTGTCTCATGCAGAAGGAAGGCTTCCTCTCGTTGCCGCATAGGAAGACTACTTTTTTGACTTCACAAAAAGTCTCACAAGGAATGGAAGGCGCTGTGTACAAGGCACGTGCGCGTTCCATGTGCTCTAATGAGCTCTTGTGATTTATGTGATAAATGATAAAGAGACTATTACAAGGCACTGTCTTTCTAACTTATGCTACTTATACTCTTGTTTCCTCTGGTCTCAGTTCTCATTTTTCTTAGCAAAGGAGAATTTTCAGAAATTCTTACTCTCTCTCCTCCTCCCTTTCCCATTTCACCTCACGCAGCTCTTCATTCCTTTCATAACCTAAACCATAAAACCTATTTCCGGCTCCGTTATATTAATTCCGCATTATGCCATGACAAATTATGTTGACGGTGCAATGAAAGGTTTGGAAAGACATACTCAAATCGAAGGAAGTGTTGTCATTAATATTAATAATTTGCAATGAGGTAAATCAACGAGGACTAAGTTTATAAAGTACTCTTCTTGGAATTCCTCATATTTTTTACCTGTTTTTAAACTGTGGTAGGCGTGGTCGTGTGGACCCATTTTTTATTAACGATTGTGGTGCGTTGTGTTGCACTTTTATTCGTGTCTTCTTGAGTGTCTAGGAGATACGGGCTCGCTTCTAATCCGACACCACTGCTTTGCCCTCAAACTTCGCGGAACTCAGCGTGCCCATTTGTTGAGCTCCTATTCCATTTGAGTATTATTGTTTCTTGTGTTGTGCTGTTCGATTCCTAATCCATCTCAAATTGAGGAATGAGTTGGCCGTTTTTTTATAAACAACTCAATTTAATTTTCATTAATCGACCAGAACAATCGTACACACTAGTAGAAATGCGCATTTTTATAAATTGGTTTGTTGCTATTTCTGGTCAAAGTTCCTCTCTTTCTCAAGGCCATTTTGACAGTACTGAACTATTGACGCTACTCCCCAATTTTATTGTACTTGGTACGTTGGTTTAGTTGTTTGCATTCATAAATGTCAAATACTTGACCTTGACTATTTGAATTGGCATCCTGTAAATTTAGCAAATTAAAATCGGTAGGTTTACGGCTAGTGGTCTTTTTGCGTATGTTCTCAAACGACGTGTAGCAATAGTGGCTAGTGATAGCCCGTTACGCGACACCTAACAACTTCTATCTGTTTTGAAATAGACATTTCATACGCCCACAGTCACATCCTTCCAACCGTCTTCTCATCGGCATAGAAGTGATTGCACACCCTGACCTCCGAAAATAGCTTACATTGTCAAATATGACGGTATTCCTAGTTGGTAGCATTTATGGGCCGAACCTTCGGCGGTTGAGATGGTTGTTGAACTTACGCGTTGATATATGAACTTTTATTTTATCTAGTACATATGCCAAAGTTCTCATGCATGGGGAAATCGCCACAGCTCACTCTTTTTGATTCACACATGGTAGTACTCACGAAACATCCCTCTAGTATTATTCTTTGTTTACTTTAGTCCCTTGCGCATCACGAGTATTGAGTCCCTTTTTGAAGGACAATGTTAACTCTCGGATGCTGTGCCCCATGACGGCTTACACCCACCCCTGCCTACTCGTCTAAGTCCAAGCGTTTTTTTTCTGTTCCTTCGGGAGGCTGGTCACCAACCTCGGGATGCACGCGTAGGAGGGGTTTGCGTATACCTAGCGCAGTCCGTTGACCATGGAAAGCGTTCGACTTTTGGCTTTTCTAGGAGAGAGCTAATCGGGGCCAGCGTTTCTTACCGAGGTCCATTTTACCTACCATCAATAAAGTTGAGAGGTGGTTAGTCGTTGTACATTTCATTTCCCTTTTAGCCAACTCACCGCCCTCCCCAGAGTTCGTCGCAGATAATCGACCAGTGCAGTTCATACTTTCTTAAAAATATTTCTACGGACTTTGTACCTGTTGCTCCCAATTTTGAGGTAAATTATGGGTTTTTATAGTCAATTTTCTTGTGTATTTTATTGATTATGCTTTCTGCCACGTTTTGGGGTATGAGCTGAAGTCGAATAATAAATTATCCGTTTCAGAACAGTCAGAGACGACGTAATATGCATTGAGGACTTCGATTTCTGTATTTTATCATTAACCTCACTACAACATCCTTTTCCCTCCACACGTTTTCGTCGTGTGACACTTCGCAAAGGGGGCCGGTCAACTGGGCTGTCTTGCCATAAACTTGGCGTTAACTGTTACCTTCCACCCATCGATCTAGACGACGTTCGAGAGTTTAGGGAGTGTGAGAAGGTTGTCAGTCGCCTACCCCTCTCGAGGGCACGTCCGAAGGCTCAATGATCTAGACTGTGGGCGAAGTGGTTTTTTTATTTCTTCAAACAAATGCTTTGGCAGAACATTGCACGAGTCGTAGTGTCACTAAAAATGGGGAAATTTTATAGCGACATGGATACATCTTGGTTGAATGAGTTATTAAAGTTTGTGTGTTCATTGCCTTCTCCCTCCGTACTCTCAGCCCCACTTGTGATTAACGCTTTTTCGCATAAAAAGGCAATTCTCAATTTGCTCCCGAAACAACGAATTGATTTGTGCTGTACGGTGTAGCTCGGGTCCAACTTCGTGTTGAAATTATAAGTCCCCATGGCCGAGTGGGCTGTGAACTGCCCTCGTCGTGTCACACGTCTCCCCAGTCCTATTGATTTTTACCATGCCGCTTTGAACCTCCTGTGGCCACGCCAGCCCTCCACTGGGAGATGAGCAACGGTTGCAACTTCGTGTACACCTTACCCGAGTATGTGCTTGACCGCATTGTAATTATTAATGGCAATCATGAACACCGTGTGAGTGGATTCAAACTAGCCAAAGCCAGTGACTACTTTAAACGGCAGTTAATTGAGCTAAGAAGGGGTGAGCTCGAAAAAGTCACGAGTTCGGGAGGAGGATGAAAAGCAAAATCACTCCCGACGAGCACGTGCTCGTAGTCTCTGCGATCTTCAAATTGAGCCACTTCATGTCAACTACGAGGATTTAACTGGTTTCGAAATGATGCTTTCCTTTACCCACTGTTCAGACGAAGCAAGGAGAGACCTGACAAGTGCTTTGGACAGCCAAAAATTAGTCTCCGTTTTTAAAAGCTGGAACCCATTTCGAAGTACCAGACTTTGTTGAATACTTCATTCAAGCCCTCAAACAAAAGTTGTCGACGAGGAACGTTTGGGCTTACTGGGGTGCCTTGGAACCGATTTCCGAAATTGCGCCTGGTGTTGCAAATTACTGCCGGAATTTTTTTGCTTGATCACTTCCTTGAAGCCTGTGCATGTGATGATTTTCTTTTGCAATCATTTGAGAAACTGAAACCTCTCTTGCGCGATGACGCCCTAAACACCTCTAAGGAACTAGATTTGCTTGGCCAACTAGAGAGGTGGGTGGCAGCCGATCAGCCCAAACGGTGCTGTTACATCAGTGAATTACTTGGCTGTCTGAGATTAGGTCGTCTGAGCCCGGATGAGTTCTGTCAACTTAAATCGAGTACTTTTATTCTGGGAATGAGGAATACTGCTCTAGGATCCTAGCAATCGCTCAGTCCGTCGTCGAGTCTAGTGCCATTGGTTCCGGTCCAACAGCCCACCAGTCGGGAGACGATACGGAAATACAGACCTATCTGAGGCGTCCACGTCTTCCGCATGCAGCAATATTCGTGGTCGGAGGTTGGGAGGGTAATCAAGACGATCCAAACTTCGGTCCATCTCGAGCCATTCAAATTTACAATTCTCGAAGTGACACTTGGCGCCGAATTAATAATGATGGAGTAGCTTTGGACGAGGGCCACGCCTATTCGGGTTGTGTCCTCTATCAGAATAAGATTTACATAATCGGCGGGTATATTGCTAGTGGACCCACCCAGATGCTTAAGGTGCTTGAATTAGCCACAGGAACGTGGAAATACCTTTCGCCGATGCACGAGAAGCGTAACTACATATGTGCCTGTCTCCTCGATAACGCCATATACGCATTGGGCGGTCATAACGGCCGACATCGGTTGAACACCGTGGAGCGCTACGATCCAGAGCAAAACAACTGGTCTTTCGTATCCCAGATGCGACAAGTGCGGAGTGACGCTGGGGCCGACTCGTTGAACGGAAAGATCTACGTATGTGGTGGATTCGACGGACACCATTTTTACGATTCTGTTGAGTGCTACGATCCCAAAATAGACCAATGGACACTTCTGGCTCCAATGCAGAACATTAGAAGCGGTGTCAGCGTGACTGGATTCAACAATTGTCTCTATGCCATTGGTGGAAATGATGGTCTGCAACGGTTGAGGACAGTTGAACGATAACGATCCTGAAACCAACCAATGGCAAACAATGCCCGCAATGATTCGACAGCGGAGCAACTTCTGCATCGTAGCCATGGATGATAGCATATACGTGATGGGGGGATGGAGCGACGAGACGAACTCAAACGATTGCTCTCGTCGAAAAGTGGATTCCCGGAATGCATAATGCCTGGGAACAAGTGAAGGAGCTTCACTTACCAGCCAGCGCCAACTGTTGCTGCGGGATAAAAGGCCTTGATGTAATAAAGGACTTTTTATAAGAAGAGTCGAACTACAACTGGCTGCCTTATTCTTAATCTACGTAGAACGCTGAAACAACTTATGCCTCTGGATGTGATTACCGTCTGCTTTGAAGTCTTCCAAGCACAGCAGCAAGCGTAGATGCAGTAGGAGGAGGGTGCGAGAGCAATGCTGCACCGATTTTCTTAACCATAATTTATTCACCATTTTGTACTCCGACCTTTTCAATCTTCTGTCAGACCTTTACTTTAGTCAGCTATGTTGGGTACAATGACTGATTTAATTTTAAATGCCTAATTCGTTATTTTCTGGAAGATATTATTCTGGTGCGGGGGATAAATGTACTCCCGTTTCTTCCCTCGTCTCATGAAGCACCGTTGACTTCACGGCTATGGTGCAAGCATTACAATCGGCATCGATGGAGGTGACCTACTTTACTGTCAAAACAGAAGGATTTTTCCGTTTCGCTTTTATCCAAACTTCTGACTTCTTTTGTGTCAGTCTTGCATTTGGAGTGCAACATGACTTCAAACCACAATTCCTGTGTGAGTATGCGAGCGTGTGTTTGCGTTTTGTGTGCGCGCGTGTGCATGTAGATATGTGCCTGTGATGTGTAGGTGATTCAGTTTCTTATCACAAATGATGAAATACATCGTAAAATATCATTTTCCATTGTATAAATATCTGCAATGGTCGGGCGGCCCCTTGGAGGGTCACCGAATGTACACGTGCGAGACGTCAAACGAGCACTACAAAATGGAGACGAAGCGGCGGCCAGAAAACCGCGTAGTCGAGTTCAGCCCCACCGGTTCTCAATCTGACCTGACCCCGCAAAAATCTAAACGGTGGAGACACCAACCCCGGCGACTTGGGTGAAAAATTGAATTGCGTTTTTACTTCGCCTCTTAACCCCCATTGGAGGGGGATTGGGTGTGCCTCCGAAGCGTCCCGAATATTTGCTGTTTATAGCAAATAGCCACATATTTGAGAAGGATATTTTATGCTGTTCTTAAACACTGTTGCACAGCTCGCTTTCGGTGCAGGCATCCATGGGCACATCGGGGCGTTGGCCAGGAGGAGTCGTGGCCCTCGAGTTCCCCTCTGATCTGGGGAATGTGGTCTTTCGGCCAGATTTTTGTGCCGCCAACAACACAACTTTCTTCATTTCGTGCCATTTCTGCCTCTTCCCTCCATTGCATTCTCCCAGTCTCATAAAAATGTCTGCTCCAAGCATATGTGAACGTATGCATAAGATTGTGCAAATGCGCTGTCTTTTCTACCTCCTCATGATCTTTTTCGCATCGCGTCTTCTTATTCCCCCTGAAAAAAAACCATAGCCGTGCTCCATTCAGTTTGGTTTTGCGTCGGACCGAAGCTCGGGCAGGAGTCGCGTGCCAGGGCATTCACACCGCTCTGTATGGCAGCACGGCGGGCATTCAACTAACTTCATCCAGATAAAACAAGGCGCTCGTTTGCGCAATTGCTTGTTGTCTTGGCGGATAGGCAAACAATTTAAACTACTTGGTTGGGGCAAATGTGCCCAGCAATGCAGGAGAACCACGTGGTTGTTTGCATCTCGCCTGATCCTACGCAAAAACCGGGCTGCTTGTCTCTCATCGGCCGGTCCTTTAGTAATGTCCATGTGTTGGAACGGTTCCATGGCACTTGGGCAATTTCTGGTGCCCAACTATCAATTTTCAAAGAAGGCGTCATGAAGTGCCCTCTTTCCTTTATCGCTGAATGGGCTCTCGAAAACGGAAGGTGGGGTGTAATCTCTTATCAGGCATACTCTTCCTGTGAGATCAAAAAGCATTATGAATTCCTTTACTTGAAAGATATGAAGTCCACTATTACCTCGACCGGGCTCGTGTTTCGCTAGGACATCCTCGTCCATCAAAACAAACACCGCAGACTATCATTCGATTCCGGCGTGATAACTGCGAGGACGTACAGCGTTGCATAAAAAGACTGGTTTGTGGGACCCTCTTCGGCTAGTGTCGTCGCCATTGGGCGACCATGACGGCATGAGCTGGTTTGTCCGTCGTGAGCCGCGCCACCCCCTCCCCCCATCCTCCCTGCGGTTTACGTCCGCCTTGGCATCCTAGCAAGTTGCAATTTTTTCTACGCTTCTTGACGACGAATAGCTAGGCGACACGAAAGAACCATTAACTCGTGTCTTTATTCCGCCTCTTGGCACCCCTCATACAACGTTTTGCAGTCTGCACCAACTCAGTGCCGGATTTACTCTGCTCAACGAATTTCTCACCTCTTAGTTGTAGACTCCCTAGACACGGTAGAGGCCGGCACTTCCCCCGTCACCTGATCGCATCAATCGTCGAAATGAACTAATTGTCGCGTCGGGGGAAGGCATGAAGCAGAAGGGCTTAGGAGCACTGGCCCTCCTGCCTCGACGGTCAGAGAAGGGCAATCCCGTGCTGTTTGAAAAAAAAAACCCCCCTGTAAAAACATTCAACGCAATAAGAGGTTAGGTACAAGTAAGTAAATTGATGCAGAGGTGGGAAGCCATATAGGCACAAGGCGGTCCGTCTGTTGGGTAAAACCTTCCTTAGTGAACTCCACCTCCACTGCCCTTGGAGGGTAGAGAAGGCGTAGGCGAAGGGCAGCACCCGGATATGTAATTCAACCCGGGGATTCGATCCTCGCAATTGGTAGGAAAATGTTCTAAAGTTTCGAAAATGCACGGTGGAAATCGGGCTTTAGGAATGACATTGTCTGAAACAGACTTTGTCGCGTGACGAGTCCTCCCTCCTACCTGCCGCCTACAATTAAGGATGCCTTTTTTATAAGGAGAGGGAAAGAGCGCTGGTGTTCCCAACGTGGCGTAAAACAAATTTATCCACTGGCTGGTGAATTGGAGGGTGAGGAGGTTGGCCCCTTGTTCAATCACTGCGATTCCGCTGTCGCTTGGAGTGCCTGCGTGGTGGCCTTCGCTCCTCCCGCGACTCTGGGCGCTCAACAACACTGCAGCGAGGACGATGCGCAGACAAAGCTGTGGCATGGCGCCATTTTGGGGCGCTCGCCCATTCCTTAAATCCGTTGTCAAGTCTTTTATCTTCCACATCCCAATAGCTGGAAGTTGCGAGATGCGACCCCGCTAGAGCTGGGGCAAACGAGCAGCACCCTCCCGTAAAGGACACGCACGGACGGAAAGACGGGGCATAAAAGTACTTGTGAATCTCTCCTCATGAGCCAAAATAAATCCTTATTCCCGTGGGCAACTCAACTCCTCATGAAGGGATGAGAACATTGCCGAATTTTATCGAGGGCTCTACACTCTTACTTGCGTGCACACGTCGGAACAGTGTGAGGTTTCTTCGAACTTGGGTTGGAATAATAATCCGTTCGCCAACACACTCGTCGTCGCCAGGGGGTGCCTGTCATTGCTCTCTTCATATTTTTCTGGGAGCACTCGCGCGAGACGGAATTGCTAGCCAACCATAATTCGTGCAGGACACTTCTTCATCGCGCTTTGCAGGCGCAACTAAAAACCCACTTTTTAATAGGTTTTTTAGGCAATCAACACGTCTTCCAGGTATTTGGGCGTCCAACTTTTTCCGGTTATCCATTGGCCGCCTCCTCACGTCGTCAATTCATGCCTTTGCGTGTGACCCGGGTGGAAAAATCTAGTTCTCCATCTACTTTTTCGAAACAATGACCCTGCGCTGCGGCAAATACAGGGATGTGATTTTTGAGCGGTCGGATTAAAGGCTCAAAAGCCTGGAAGCATTTAGCAGCTCATAATCGGGGCCACGTAGGAGTGCTGGGAATGTGTGGTCTGCGCCCCTGGTGAACGTGATTTTACAACGGGGGAGGACGGGGAAGCGGGCACAAGCAGGGTCCTTTTCACGCTCGAATTACCTTGAGACCTGGTCGGGTTGGTGCCTGCTTGGTGTCTACTCGTGCACACAATGTGGACATGAGCAGGTCTCGGTCCCCTGCCGATCGCGCAGAAGGCCGAATTTTAAAACTCTGTGTTGATATTTTTTCCAACCCGTGAGAGAGAAAGGAAGAAGGCCACAGGGCTATTTGTCAACGACACAAACAAGCCCCCGCAGCGAAGGCTCTTGAACCGCATGTTTACGCGCTCCCCCGTACGCCGCGGAACTCATAAATGCCCACCGCCCCAACTAGCGGGGAAGCAAGTGAGCCGGCGGCTTCGAGCGCGCTGAAGATGTCATGCTTGTCTGCCACGAGGGATGAATTATGTAGCAGGGGGGCAAATAATCCCTTTTATCGGGACGTGAAGCATAAGTGGGGCTGCAAGCAGGTTTCACTTCGTGCACCGTGGTACTCATCCGCTTATGTCCAACGCTCGGACGGTGGTCGATTCCAGGATAGCAGAAGAGACCCCCTCCGCTCTAAACCGCAGGTGCGCGTTACAGGTGTTTACCTTGACGCTTGAACTTTAGGGGACACGGATGCACGAGGAAGTCGGTTGCGGTGGCGGAAGCGCCGTGCTATTTTGGCTTTGGGAGGATGAGAGGGACGGCGGGGAGGGCCCTTGTTTTGCCGCGAAGTAACGATGAACGGGGTGCACCGACGACTTGAAGGGTTCAGGGCCTCGTGAGACTGGCTCTAGCTGACTCCACCGGCGAGGTCTCCTCTTCCTTCAGCATTGATTGAGACAATAACCGAATGCACGACTCCGAGGCACCGAACGCACCAGCGCCCCTGCCCCGCTCGAAAGTGTCCTCTCTGGCCCAGGGGCGTGAATTCTGCCTATTTCCTATTTGTCCGCCTTTCTCCTCAAATCAGCTGTGGACGGTGAAAGCTGGCGGCCGAAGGTCAGAGGGAACCGAAGAGGTATCGACTTCTTGGTGCATTCAAATTACCTTTACAACAATTATCTTCAGAGGTCGCATTCTTTAATAAAGACCCTCACGCGGGTTAGAACATCATTTGGCTGAAGTCTTCTACGAGGAGCTTCATCTACACTCCTGCCGAGTCACAAAATAACCGAACTCACCTTGAACAGGCAGAAATTGCGACTTCGAGATGCCCCTTTCAGGCCACTGTGACCCTCCTTGTCTGCTCCCACGGACGTAAGTATAGTACGTCTGCCGGCGCATGAGCCAAAGGAGTTGGGATTTTCCACTTTTTACGTCGGGATGGGTAATTCCAGTCTGCAAACGGCGAGAGGACGCACAACAACTGCGAAACGCACCTTCTCCATCCCTTCTCTCCACACTACTGCGCATTTTGCAAGTGGGGCCTGCCTGCCGGCCTGCTGCCGCATAGTGGGGCGTTGCTTGTGACCCGCGCAGGCCAGTCTCTCCGAAAGTCCCCAGCCAAACGCGTCGAGGTAATGGCCGATTCTCCTATCAAGGAAGCCATAGAGGATTCCCGACAGCAGTTGAGTAGCAGGCTTATCTGTTAGTGCCATTAACGCAAGGGATATTACAAGGGAATCTAATGTCTCCTGCGTCCGGGAAACACCCACTTCTATGCGCCACCCTACCAGAAACCCTGGCAGATGGCCTGATTGTCACTTAGAACGGCCAGCGACTAGGGAGAAAGCAGCTCAGTTTGCTTTAAGGAGAGCACTAAAACGCAATAATGATAGGGTTCTGGGAAACATGCTGCCTGCCCCGGCAGTACGGGTTTGGGGGAGTGGGGCTTGGAAACGACCTTGCTGCCCCGTCAGGTCCATGAGCCCCGCCGGACCCGCTGTTTCTTGTGGCATGGGGATGATGGAAAGTGAGAAGGGGTGTTTGTGGTATGACGAAATAGTAGCGAGCACCGGAATGCAGTAGAGTTCAACGGTGGCGTTTTCTCCACCATCTTTGACTGGACGCCGCCAGCAATTGATTTAGGAGGAGATTAAACCTGTCGGTTAAATGTCTCCTCGCCCCACTTGGGGTAAAAACCAGGCGACTTCAAGGGGTGGCGTTTGTTGTTGAGTCTAACTTCCGTTATCTTGATGAATAGCAGAGGTTTCTGCGGTGTCCACTTTCTGTCAATGGGAAGTTGACATTTCCATACCGACAGCCACTGTCCCACGGCAAGCCCACAGGAAAATTTTTTGGAACGGGGATCTTGGGTGCATGGAGGCGCGGGCGATTTATCTGGAAGGGCACCTAACACACCAGTTTGCGTGGGGAACTGTACTTGACAGCAAGGCGTAGAAAATTGGCAAAAAGATGGTTTAGATATATATATGATAAAATAATTAAAGGGTTCGCAGGACGTTGTATTGGTAAGTGCATTGAGAGGAGGGTTTGGATATGTTCGGGTATCCAGGAAGCTGACTTTCTCAAAAGGACTGCTTGTAAAAGTGGGAGTTGAGGCGGTCACAATATGCGAGAGTCTTTACTTTTGCAATTGGGCCTGCACCAGCTCGCGACGTTGAATGTACGAGGTTGACCATGTTGATGTCTTTGTCTGAGCGGTGCTTCACCTCCCGTCCGTGGTTGGGGCGAGACAGGGTGAGGCGCTTGTGGCACCCTCGCGGCCAAGTCGCATTTCGTTGGTCCATTCTGCCGTGAAGGCGTTCTCAATCTCGCAAAACTACACGACTTCGTCTATGACGTTGGATATACGTCGCACTCGACGGCCGATTTGGTCAAACATTTACCAATTGCAGGACACGCCTCCGATTCTTTAAAGGCGCCAGCTTCTTCACACAGAAGGTTCCTGGTCAGGCGCCATCAGACAAGGTTCCACGGTCATTTTGGAGCGGGGAAATGTTTGGCGTCTCATGAGGACGGTGAAATAAAGAAAGGGTCTCAACGCCATCCACCAACGAAAGAGGCGCAATTTGCGCTCTGCCGTTTCATCTCGTCAATGGTGGTGGAAAGGGTGGAGCGAGGCAATTGGTACTCTTTGTGTGTGTACATTTGAATTTGCAACACATTTAAAAAGCTCATGTTGCGTGGGAGGGGAAATCGGATACGTACGAGCATCTGCGCATTTGGAATATTCATCTACATAAATTTCGAAGTCTCCTTGTCATGCTTCCATGGACAAATAAGCAGATCTCTGTTGGAAAGTGTATACTGTCCTTTTTTTAGCGGTTGCGTGTTTTACTGCCGTGTGAAGTAGGCAGCGCTAGATGTTATATATACTTCTGACTTAGTTTTCTGTCCAGATTGAAGGCTGGAGGCGACAAGTCGCAGCTCTTCTCCCCGCCTGTTCCCTACCCATGGGAATACCGGTTTTAGTCCTCACCACTCGGGGAACTCGGTGAGGCAGTCACATGAAGAAAGGCGTTTTAAGCGGCATAACGGGGCAACCGTCTCGCTAGTGTCAATTGTTTGCCGATTGCGCCCTCTTGTTGAAATACTGGTGTATCAGATTGTCCGAGTGGAAATACAAGAACCACCAGCATCAGAGAGTGTTTGTTGATAAGACAAGGTCAGAGGGTCTCCATCCCTCGTCTTCGGGGAGGACTTTCGAGGATTCAATAATGGTCGGCACCGCACTACGTCACCGTCTGGGTCGCCAGGAGTTAGGCACCTTGAGGTTTACTAGGCATTAGAGGGTTCGCTGCTCTAATCCCAGGAGTAACGCTCAACTATCGTTTGCGCTCTAGTGGCACTAAGCCTAAATAATGGGGCGTTTGACATACTATCCACACACACGAGCAGAAAAGGTGCACAGGAGCTTTGTCTTCGAGAGAGATCGCCAGTAGGCGAAACAAGCTTTTCACATCGATGGATAGTGGAGAGGTCGAGGCGTGTACGGAGAAGTCCAAGTTACGAGGGTGGTTATTTTTAAACTTTCTTTTGTCTTTTACACTCGCCCTGATTGTTCTTTCATTCAATTTTGATTGGAGCAACATGCTCACCGAGACGGACGAAGGCGCGGGATGTCACATTTGCAAGTCACGTCCACGGGCGCCCTTTATCAAGTGGGGCAGACAGTAGGGCGGTGGCATCAGTTTTCACACTACTTCGGACCGTTCCTGAGCACCAACCATGAGTATAAGAGGGGGTTGATGAATTAATGCGTCGGGAGGCCTTCGCGGCTCGCCCTCCTTTGTATCTCGCCACGCTTCTGGGCACGCACTAGACGCAATGCTTTCCATAGCTGAAAGACGGCTGAATGTCACGGTGGGCGTCAGTTGCGTAAGGGAAAAGTTGAAATGTGTGGCAGGAAGGGAGGGAAACCGAGAGGTGTGCACTTTCTCTATTTTCCACTGATTAG
>QEYB01001035.1:0-25032 GCA_017562135.1 Dipylidium caninum
AAAAGAAGAGAGATCCCACTTCTCGCAACCAACAGCATCGATTTCAGATGAGGTGATCTTGGTAGTAAAGGCTATTATTCTTTGAGATTTATAGCCTTTGCATAAAAATGATTATTTCACCGGGAATCTTCTCTTAGGGAAAAAAATCTAATAAGATTATTTTCCGCAGGCTACTGCTTTTTCTAAACCTTTATTTATCTTCTTTGTCCCTTCAGCCCCTCACACATCCTGCCGGTCCCCATCCTCCTAGTACACACTTCCCGTACATTGCTAATCTACAAGGCTTTTGTTTCGTTTTCAATGCACTATGTTGGAATTGTTAACGTGGCCTCTGAATTTAGCCTAAAATAATATCTATTTACCACACCCCAGGGATTATCACGGGGGTCACCCGACGTCGAGATGGTTCCTTCTTAAGAAAAAAAGTTTTTAACGTTTACAAGTAAATCGAGGGTCTGGTTTTTTGATTCAACGAAAGAAATTGTTTTGGTCTTTTTCTCACCATCTTTAGTAAGATAACCACTTCTGAAGATTCATCAATTTTAACGCAAATCAAGTAATTGGACACAGTTGAACTCATTACTTATCTATACTGATCCGAATCGCCGAAGGCCTCTTCGAAAGGTGAGTTTCTTTGGGAAGTCGGTGAGTCCTTCCTTCCTAAGATTCTTGGCCTTATGATTTGACGGTACCTATTGTCAATACCCGCCATCTGGACCGGGTTTCCCCAAAGATGCTAATGATTGGAAGTGAGAAAAATGTTGTTTCTTTGAAATGGTTATTCTTTAAATAGGTTCCTTTCACCTACATTCCAGATGTTTGAAACGTTATGTGGAAGACGGCTACGCAATTGTAATTATGTCAAACCAGGTTTAGTGGAAGCATTTATTTATGTATGACTGTTTTTTTGTCAGCAACGGTTATCCTTTTGAATTGTGAGGCTTCTGTTTCAGTAATTTCGACGTATTAAAGGGCAGGCTCTTGTTCCCTGCTTTTTTAAACGCCTTTATTTCCGTATTTTAATTACCAACTTATCTGAACTTCATAATCGTTATTAAGGACTTACTTCCTACGTCAGTATGGGCCGTCTATCTCATTTTTTGTTTTATTCTGTGTTGCATGTCAATTGTTTTTAGGGAATATGAGAAAAATAGACCTACTAGATTGAGGAATGCAAATTGTGTTCAACTAATATACCTTTGTACCTTTTGTTTGGGACTGTAAAAAGGGGATGAACTGCCCTTCGCCTAGTTACTCCACTTTGACATAGATGCAACTATAGTCTCCTATTTTAATACTGTAATTGTATGACCGCTGTTGCTGCAGACATTCTACATTTGTGGCCCGGCAATATATTCATTCTATTTTCGTAACCCCAAGCTACCCCAATTTTACACTTCGATATAAAGCTGGATCAGATAGCGTTGAAGGAAACACTGAATTTTGAATGTCTACGATATATAGAGTAAGACAATTTTTGAAGAGTTTAGGAAGTATATGAGATCAAGTTTGTGGGCAATTATATTGCGAAGATGTACACGACTACTGCCTTTTTCTCTGGTCGACCGGTAAATGGCGAATTTCTGCAGTTATTGTTGTAAAATGCTGTTGCAGAGACTACACACTGGGGCTTCTTTAACCTTTACCTTCTGCTTTGTACATGAGTTTAAACAAAGAGCCGTGTATTTTGAAAGTATGAACTAACCCACTTGGCTAAGAATTAGGCTTTTACTGCTATGTCACGACTAGTTCTTTGATTACTTCGCAAGCTTCCTTTTTGTCCACTCTGCATGCTAGGGGGGACTGGAGAAGATGCAGGGGAAAAGGATAGCTGACTTTAAGACCAAATTGGAGGCGATATTTGCCAAAATCGCTGTTCCCATGCGGGCGTACTTTGCTCTTTCGTTTGATGCCAATCGAAAGCCACAAACCGGGATGTGGCGTGCCTTAGAAGCAGTATGTTTAAATTTGTCTTCATTACACTCAAATTTTGAAAGGACAACGGTGGCCTAGACATCGACAGAAAGGCGTCCGTTTTCTGCGGTGGTAAGTGTGCTACCCTTTGTTTTTCGGTTGCCTTTGTGGCCAACTGGAATTGCGAATGCTTTTTTAGTTCTTAAATTAAATTCCCTCGTTTAGATGCCGCAGGACGTGTTGCTAGGGCCAAGATTAGAAAAGATCACTCGCATTGTGACCGTTTGGTAAGCTAATTTGCTCTGTTTTTGAAGTAAAGTTAATCGTCTTTAGTACTCGAGTTATGGAATATGCAGCTTTTCAAAATATCTCATTTTTTCACTATAACTTATTCTGCAATTGAGGTGGCCGGATTTTGTTTTTTTGCGCTTCTACTTATTTCCTTGAGTATTATTAAAGCATAAAACTTATTTTATCCTTGCTTCCGTACAAAATTTTGAAGGTAGAGTCAAAATGATATGGCGTTTGTGTGTAGCTGTCTTGAAATTAATGCAATTATTTACTAACACATTCCGACGAATATCTTATACTCTCACTAGGCTTTACTTCTTTTTACTACCTCCACCGTTTATCGCGGCATTAGCGTTGCCACTTAAAACGAATTGCGAGCGATAGAAATTGCGTTTGCTTTCCCATACACATCTCAACTGCACTTCTACATCTCTTCGCTTTCAAGGCAGTATTTCACAAAATTAAACCTCCTCGAAGCCCCTCTCTACTATGGTATCCCCTGTGCTCTCGAATTAGAGATGAATTTCAAGTCTACATTTGAACCGAATGCTTCTCACTTTACTGGCCACGTACTTTTTTGCCTCAGTCCGTCAGTAATCTTGCATTTGGCGGTGATGGAGGGCGATAGAGAAGACATAATTTTGGAAGCATGCACAAAACCAAGGGACATTGTCGTTTAGCGGCGGAGAAACGGCAAAGTTGTGTCACTTACTCCTCTGAACACAACCCAATCATGACTTCTTCATCAGCAGTCTGAATAAATTAGGAGTAAAGGAAAAAAAGCACCTTTGCGTTTTTTCAGTTTGCGGAGAACTTGGGAGTCCCCTTCAAAACCCCTGAGGAGTTGTGGGAAAATGGGGAAGGGAAGGAGGTCAGGTCCACCTATCCTCTGCTATTCGACCCGAAAAAATATCGGGTTTCCTGCTTATCACTAGCATCATCTCCCGTGCCTCCGCCTCTTCAGGATCCTCCATGTGAGAAGAACCCCATCCTCGTGCTTATGGTCGGATATCCTGCTTGTGAGTGATTTTAAAAAAACTCTTCACTCTATAAATCACCGATCGTATGGAGTTAACGCCTTTTCCGTGTGTACACCATAAGCTCATGAAGCGTCAGCCTTCGTTTAATCTAACCCACAATGTCGTCATTTCTCCAGTGACATTTTTTTCTGCTCTTCTTTTACATGCACCGCTTGTGCCGAAATATCGTCGGAGAGGTAATCGTTCATTGCTCCTCCACCTGACACATTTTATTATTGTGCTGTAACCGTGAATCGACTAGATTTTGGCTCACCTAATCCCCTTTTTTTGTAGCGGGCAAATCCTTCTTCTGTAAAAAGCATCTACGTCAGAGAGGATACGAAATTGTGAGCAGGGTGAGTGAAAATGGTATTTTGTGATGGCAGCGCAATACCCATTTTATCGTGTGCCACTACGTTAGTCACAAGATGTATCAAATAGGGACCCGTGGGTTGTTAACTTTCTTTCTTCAAACTCCAAATTTGAAGCCATTGTCGTTGAATGGGAATATTAATTGCTTAAAGGCTTATAGATGTACACTTTAAAATTGCTAGCAACCTCGGAAAGACTCGCTTTGCCTGTATGGCATCAATTTTGCTCTTTCCTAATTAGTATCTTCTTTTTCAAAATCATCGTCTTGTTTTTCATGACGCTTCACCAAAAAGCCATGAATATGATGCAATATCATTTACCCTTCAACTTTGTTATTTCCTCATGAGTGTGACGAAATTATATTTGGTAATTGAGAAAAAAGGAAGCTGCGGACAATTTATTGTTACTAATCCTGAACCCTTAAATTGTCTTCTGTCTAGGATGTACTTAAAGACATGAAGAAGTGCGTACTAAGATGTGAGCAACTACTGAAGAGTGGATCTTCTGTTGCCGTTGACAACACCAACGTGAACCCGGCTGCTCGAAGTCCTTTTCTCAACGTCGCGAAGTCTCTGGGGCTTCGGGCTTACGCCTGTGTCATGCAGACGAGCCTGGATCATTCCAGGCACAATGAATTGGTATGGCATTGACAGAAGTTTGTTTTAAAATCATGGCTAAAACTATCAATTACGAAGCCAACGCGCGAACGTTCGGGACGCAAATTAACTTGTATCAGTAGTCAATGCCTAAATCATTCCTACCTTGTTCTCATTCGCAGTTGACTGTACCGAAGTTTCTTATACTCGTATGCTTTTTTTTAAATCACGACTGAATATGACGAAACGCACCGATTTCATGTTTATATATGTAAAAAAAAACCACATGAGACTGCTGAAGGTTCATTCATGATACATCCCCAAACCTTCCGATAGTTTTGTTGTTTCCTTATAGATTGCTATTTTCCTCTTTTCCAGTTTCGACAACTCACCTCGGAAAGTCAAAATAAAGTCAACAGCATTGTCTTCAATCAGATGAAGTAAGTTTTATTCAATCATCGACAGTTACGCTTCATCTCAATTTGCTAAAACGTGTTCACACATGTAGGGCAAATTACCTGTCGCCGACGAAGGATGAAGGCTTTGATGAGATTTTTGGTATTCCCTTCATTCCGGATTTTCCCTCCGAATCGCTGCAAGATCAATACTTCCAGTACCTCTTAGAGAAGTGATGGTCACGTTGCAGAAGACTCCATGAGATATTTTTCGTTCTTATTTGGGTTGAGTGGAAGCTATGTCTGAAAGTGACGATTTCTTTCATTTCCAAAACTCCTGAGGGGTTTCCTTATATTGATTGCTTATGGATATTAATACAATGGATGTAGGGTTTTTTAGTGAACATCAGACGGGTGATGAGTGGGGTCGTCAGCTTGTTTGCTTACTCGGGTAGCTTGCACTAGTCTTTGGGATTTAACCACTGGGCGGTCGGGGTCTCCTCCGTCCCTTGCGCAATCGTGGGGGGGGGTGGGCGCGCTCGCCTTCTGTGCTAGTGGCCAGGTCATTGCTGCAAATTGGCGTTCGCTTAATTTAGTATATCAGTAGGTGAGAGGCGTCAGGGGTCCAAGGATGTCTATAACTTGGGGAGAAGGCGCAGACATGGCACAGCTTAAGTCTACTCAATAACAAAAGCCACTTAAACACCGTAATGTTTAAAAAATGTAAAAAACAAAAGTCAGTAGTTATTTGGCTAAAGATACATGTTATGATTTAATTAACCCTGATAAAATAAAATTGGTGTTGTTTTAGTGACTGTGAAAGGGGGCAGTCACTCGGTGAGTTCGCACTGTGTGCCGTGGGAGCTGCAGTCGCCTACTTAGGGTACTGGCAGACCAACATGCAGATAGTGTTTACGTTCTGCTGTCGTCGTCTGCAACATTGATTTCACCTCTTTCGCACAGGACCGAATAGGTTCTGCTATAGAGGGGGGAAACACTTTCATATTTTGAAAATGCGAAAGGCATTACCACTGAATTAGCTGGGTGGACGGGAATTGACGGCGCCTTATCTCTTGGCTGCAAGTGCTGTTCCTTCGGTGGCTGCAAAGTACGGTAAATTAGTATGATCTCTGTGTTTATGCACTTTCATATTGCAGCGGTCTCACAGGAATTCTCTTTCTGTTTATTTTACAGGATCTTCCGGTATGTGTATTCATTTAAATGAGTCCGGGGCGAGTTCTCTCAAAACGTTGGTGACTTACAGGCTGTCAACTGCAGCCGCCATTTCAATATATATACTCGATGCGTGTAGCTGTAGGCCCGAGCAAGGCCATTTGATTTGAGTTTGATATATTGCATTGTTTTGGCACTATCCCGTATTTTTTCGCAAGTCTGCGCACCCCTCCATCACATTGTGAGTCAGTACAAATCTGTGACAGATCGGGTGCGCCTCGTACTGCCTGGATGAATGCTTTCGTCTAGGAACAAATGGTGCGCAAATTCCAAAATTCTTTTATTCGCAGTAAACCATTATGTCCTTCGGACTTGGGTAACTGCGGTAAAGAAACAATCCAGATATGGTCAGGGTCGTTGTATTTGGAACGACCCTCTAGGATTCTGGAATAAGTCAAGTGCTTCGGAAGTGGGGAACAGGGTGTAAAGGTGTCCGGGTTGGGAGGCGCATGCCGCTAGCGCAGACTAGGCATCTAGGTTTGCTCTAATGCATGCAAGATTTGTCGAGTCCCGTTTGAGCCCGGCGTGGAGTCGGTGATAGGTGGATTCGAACATTGCACTACTGAGCAGTAGATAGATGGGCCCGGCGGGAACGATGTCCGCTTGGGCGGAAGCCCATTAAGAAAGTGTGTGAGGTGGCTGACGGGACAGGCTTATCGGGTTCGTTTCGGCTCACGAGTAACGGCTTGACCTTGGTGCGATTGCGATGCAGATGTCACGCCTGGGGTCTTTCCTGACAACGCTCCTTGGCGCCACCCGACCACTCGTAATTCCACAACTAACGCTGTTGCTCACTAACGTTTTTGAGGCTCTTCAGCACTTGATGGCACGGTTGCAGGCGATGAGGAGGAATGTTTGACGAAAATGCCCCGGAAAACAATGATGTGGCAAGTTAATCAAGGTGTACTGCAGCAGGAACAAGGCAACGTGCTCCAACAGCCGTAATTTCTGTCAGTAAATCCTACTCGTGGCTTGCGGGCAAACGGCGTTGCGCAGGGCTTCCGGACGTGCACCAGCATCCTATCGGCAGCTAATTTTTCTTTCAAATTACCACTGACCTGCTTTCTAGTTGCAACAACTCCCATCGGAGAGTCAAAATAAGGTCAGTAGCATTGTCTTCAGAAGGATGAAGTAGGTTTTCTTCAATCAGCAAGAGCTACACCTCCTCTCACGTTTTGCTAAAGTGTACTTCTACATGCAGCTAAAATTACCAGTCGACGACCAGGGTTCTGATAAGATCTACTATATTCCATATTCTCTTCATCCCGAGCCTTCCCTCTGGACCATTCAAGTATCAAAATTTCTAGCTCCTCATGGCCATTGGTACAATGAGCATAGAATTTGTAATAAACAAGAGATATGAGTGAAGTGGTCTTTTTGCTAATTCAGGTTTGTTGCACCAGCCATTTCAAAATTCATCGTTTATTATTCTGTTCCAGAGGCGTTTCTATGTTTCCACTATTACGAGTAAAATAATTGGGGAGCGGGTTTTTTGGCCTTCTGCACTTGTTGCCTGGTCATTGTCGCAGTGTGGCGACCGATTAGTATAGTCTGGGGCTGTAATACATCAGAAGATGAGTGGCGTACAGTACTCAGTGATGTATTTGCCTAAAGAGGACAAAACGGGAATACCTAAAAGTGTGCGTGTTCTATTACCGCTTGTGAAGGCGTCGGGTCACTTCATGAGTCGGTATCGAAGGTTAGCGGTGCACTCCATATACCATGTTGGCAGACTAATGTGCAAATAGTGGCTCGAAAGGAGCACCCATTCGTCGTCCATTGTGATGGACAACACATGCCTTTCACATGTTCCGCACAGCGACAGCTTTCTGGACATCAAACCACCAAATAAACTCGTTAGGGTGGACTGATTCCGCTTTCGAAGTAATTAGTCTAGCACTCGGATGTTGTGAAGGGAGGCAGATGAGTCCGAGATGCCCAGGTCGTGCTCTACCGATCAAGACTCACTTAATTTCACCTTCATTAAAAGTCGACGCCTCTGTTCCGTGATACTACCTAGTTATATTACGTAAACGACTGAACTGGGGACAAAAAAATTATTCAAGGCTTTTCACCCCTCCTCTCAAGTCAGCGATCGGCAGTGTTGACTGTGGGCGCGGACACATCAAAGACCACGGTGCCGCGAAACGAGGTGTCTGAGTCACAACGCCTTTAACTGGCGTTTCGCACTCGTCTTCTTAAACCTTTCCTTGAAAATTCACGCGGAAATAGGATGGGAGACAACAACCTAGCAAACAGTAATGAGTGGCCCCAACCACCGACTTCCTAATTAAACCATTCTTTCATTCATAAGCATGCTGGCCTTCCAAGGCTTTATTGTTGAAGCACCAATGAATACTCGCAGGCCCAAGCGCGCACTCGCACACCAAGAGCTTGAATCCCATCTAAAAAAAAACTATGAAATCGACCACGAATCCTCGGCTATCCCGATCTACATGCCAGTCATAGTATGCCTCCCGCGGGCAAGTATCATTAGGACACGTGGCCGGGGCCAAAAAGGCACTTCGTGGTCTACGTAAAAGAAAGTGAGAGTTGTCTAACAGCGGGGGTGCAGTCCCATTGAATAAAGTCACGCTCATTCGACACTTATTTACCCCCATTCTCACAGCTGGACCCACCCTCGGGCAAAGCATCCTCGTCGGCCACCATTCTGGGAGTCAAACACTCAGACCCTGGACGTGAAAAGGCCATGATGGACTGTGCCAGCATCGCCTTCCCCTGGATGATTGAGGTAGTCCCATTTCATAGCCTCCATCTTCAAAGCGATCTAAGGAAGTGAACCAATTCCACCTCGATTTTAGCAACTTCGCCGAATGGGAATGGCTGACGTGGCCAGGCGTCTGGCGCGGCAGATGCCCTCCCGGTTCTCCGCCTTCGACTCCACCCTCGTGCTTTCTCGTCCCCCCGCAAGCGCCTCTCGCTCCTCTTAGTTTGCCCACCCGATTTAGCCATTTCTTCTTTGACTCGTACCCTTCGATTCCTCTCACTTGTGGCCTCCTAAAAGTATTCTGTAATCAATATGCCCAGACCCACTTGCGCTTGTCCTCCTGCCTGTGGCGGTTTGTATGTGTTAAAAGAGCTTCCCCAGTGTTCCAAGTGATTTGGCGGCATAGCGAGGGCAAACACGCAGGAAAGCCCACCTCGTGAATTAGGCCGACCAGGGGAGCTCCGCGCGAAATGGTCCAGAAACATGACTAGGACAAGCAAATACCTACACCAAGGTGGACAGTGAATACGTAGAAGTGGGCAACCAATGTCACGTACGGTGCAAAGTACTTGACGGCCAAGCGCCGAAAGGGCGCCAATGCCTGGCAGGGGAAGATAGTACAAAGCAACGAACGTGGGTTGACAAATCACAACTACGCAAGAATCGGGGACTGTCTCTGCTGCTATAGAGCCATGAGAGTGTTTAGTCGTCCACAGCTTCCAGACCCTTCATCCGCCAGTGCGTCCCAGCCACATCACGATCTCTCAGGAAAATCGCAAAATCCCCGCGATTATGAAAGAAGTCGGGCCCAGCCCACTAGGATCATAGTATACACGAGTATATCTTACTCTTCGGTAGAAGATGTACGCAGAGCACTTGGATAAAGGATCCATGAGGGCAGCAGCACCGAGCATAATCGCAAAGGACGGAATAATTTCATACCACATGGCGACTCAGCTGCGCCCGTAACAGGCGAAAGGATGAGAGATGCCCGCCACTCAGTTGGAAGGGTCATTTGACTCAGTTTAAGTACGTTTACAAAATAAGAGGTATACGGAGACTTATGCCGGAATAATAAATGGAAATCATATTTTATCTTCGATGGTGTCATTTGTACAGGTATCCTCGCTGTGAGCGGGAAACTTTCCTGTGGCGTCTAATCCCTGTCTATTGAATCCAATGAAATGATGGACAATTCCATTGATCTCTCGCATTGAAGCACCAACTATGGAGAGCTCAAATATTTTGCGAAAGATGCGTGTTAAAATTTTATGTGTGGTAGTAAAGTTTGACAACGATTTCGGCGGGTCCACTCCGAGAATTTTCGGGTGAAACAATGTCTAATTTTACACCTTAACTACTGTGAAACCTATCCTAATGCGCGCAATTGAGGATTTTTAACTCAACATGTCCAATTGCCCAACTTGTCTTGCGCGAATAGCAACTAACTATTTAATCTCCCCTTATTTCTCACAATTTTAAGACCAACCCCACTGGCTCTCTTCCTTCTGTTTCACATAATCACCATTTCCTTTTTTTGGAAATCCACCTCGAGGGCATGACATTTGCATCCTCAATTGACTCTTTGCTTTATTCGTTTTTCCTCTGCGTAGATAGTCTCCTCCATTGTGTGTGCCGCATTGAACGGCCCAGCACTTTTTCGCACCCATTGACACTTTGATATAATTCACTACTTCTTTACATTGTCTCCAGTCGGTATTTCCGCTGCGTTCAATTTTACAAATGGCATCTCTCATTTCACCCCGCTCATCAATAAGAATCCGACACCTAAGCAGTAGTTCACCAAATGCTCACACATATAACAAATAAAAAAGACGTGGCCAATTCTTGCCAAAATACCTTTCGTCTACGCCGTTATGTTGACCTCCTAATTATTCTTTTGTAAATTTGTTAAGGTGTTCGCTCGACCCAGTTGGCTCATTACAATCTGATACACTTCGTCTGCTGGTAGTTATTCTTTCGTAAATTAACTAAAATACTTCCAAGGACCTAATTGCCTCTTGAAATATAATTCATTCTCTGGTACGACACTCAAGGTCACTCTTCTACCACTTTCACCGTTTGGCCAGAATGGTAAATGTGATAAAAGGAGTCCTTGTCAAATGGTACTCTCTCCTTTGTCTCTGATTGCTTTAGTGACCCCGCTATGAAACAGTTTCTGAATTATCTCTCCGATAATCTCGTCATCGGCTCGCGTTTTGTTCTCTCTGACCTCGACGACTGCCACTTATTCATTGACCCCGAGGTTCTGCCTCGCCTCCAAGCCAAAGTTGACGATCTTATGGAGAAGCTCTCTTTCCCTCTTATTACCGAAGATGAGTAGTCGACTCAACTTCTGGTCAAGTTGCTGCATTAATAAACAGTCGAGTCACTATCCCTACCCAACACATCCTCCGGCGTTCGGGTCCTCAATTGCCGGATCAATCGGTTGCAAACGTGCTAGAAACTGTCTCTTCTCCGCTCTTCCTCGTATCTGATTCTCTGGTGACATTCGTACCTATTCATAACTCCCGTCCTTGGGCTTTCATTTTAGCCCCGCCCATATTCCGCCAAGTACCTCCATGTGAGATCGCTCTCCAACGCACACACCCACCTTGCTTTCACTCCAACGCATTCCAAGATGTTGAAAAACCCCAAGTTACATGACTTTACAGAGCACTGACTCAGTATTAACACAGTCCAAGGGGAAATACATCAAATATACACTCCCAAGTGTGTGTCAACAGCAAGGGGAAGAGGACCCTAGACATGGGTCGGTTCATCACACAGTGAACGCGTCATGGTATTCACGTTTGTAGGAAAACACGCTATGTAGTGCCGAAGTAGGACTGATCGAAATGACTCGGGACGACTGGGTGAACCTCCGAAGTGACGATTGTCAGCACCGGGTTTCTTGTCAGCACGTTCTTTATACCTGCAACATAAATGTGTAGGTCCAATGTGCACATAGGACTTCGGGGCTGGCACGATATGACTCGAAAGTTGCATACACTTAATCGCGAAAGTGGCGGAACAGGAGTTTTAGAGAGATATTGTTTCTTGCGAATAAAAAAAAAGCGGAATCGTGAATCGGTGCTAATCCAATTTGAAATAAACGATGGAGTGAGGCTTCTGCAGGTCATTCCAACTGGGGGGCGGGCAGTCGCGTAAAGGACGTCTGCACAAACCGTGGACACGACTATTTGGGATCTACTGCCCTCTTTTCTCGAATAAATTGGCCAAGTTTCTTTAAATAAGTAAACAAAAACCGCACAGGACCACCTGATCAAATCATGAAACCAATTAATTTCCTGAGATTCACAAATCTCTCTCACCCTGCGGTGAAGCGAAGAGTGTGTGAAGGATGACGTTCTCGGGAGAGACATTGTAGCTCCGAAGCAGTTCCAACGCAGCCAATACCGTATTGCCACTTTCTAGGGGAACAAGCAAACTGGGTAGATTCCAAGCGGAAGGAGATGAGGGCAAGGCGTGAAGTGTCACCCGTTATAAGCGGTCAGTTGCTTGGCGAGAATAAATGTTGTGTTTGGACGTGTCCTTACTTTGTGCCTGGGCTGTATTGAGTTCAACTAGACGGCACAAAAGTAGTGAGGGGCAGTATGCCGACGCCTTCAAACTCAGATCGTTTATTTTCGCCTAATTCATACAGTTGCCATTACAAATGGTTCAGGTGAAGTCTTTGTTCGTGGTTGTACGAAGCAAGGTTATATTCCAGTACCGACAAGACCAAGAAGTGGGAGATTACCGAATTCCAGTTACACTCCTCATCAAGACTCGTACAACGGTCACCTCATGAAATGGCGATAAGAGAGTGGGGCTCCACGAATCGCTCCAACGTCTCCTTATTCACTGTACTAACGAACCAAATAGACCTCAGGCTTCTAGATAGCATCCGATAACACCGAGTGGCAGCACTTCGACACAACCCCTGGGACGTTTCCACACAGACGTGGGGGCCGCGTATCCTACGAGAAACTAGAGGTTAAGAAGGTAAGCATAGAGGAAAGGGAGCCACGCTAGAAAAACGCCGCGGATGTCAATGGCATCTCATTCACCAAAGTCACGTGCCGATCAACATGACGGGCAGCAAGACCCTGAGGAAGGGGGTACAAACACTCACTGAGAGTCGGGTACATGAGGAGAACCTTGCGCGACTCAATGCCGGGTGGCAACTTGGCATAAACCACACGAGGCTCCGACGGTTGACCGAATTCCTCCGACGTCGTGACCAGGATCTTCCCTATCCGCATCGCCCGACAACAGTCGCGCAGCCCACGCTCCATCGCCTCGCCACTGCGCACTATCGAGACGCCGCAATTCCCCCGTAAAAACTTCAGCCCGTTGTACCGGTAGCCTAGTGGTCAATCAAAATACGGCGGCAACTCAATGTCACCCTGGATGAGGTTCGAAGCACTCTGAGTGCACAGTGCTCATAATGCAGTTGCATTTATGAACGACGTATCGTGGAAAAAATGGAGCCGAATGCACGCTCCCTCCACGTCAAAGACAACGGAAGTGAAGACATTTAACAAATGCAGTAGAAGAAACCGATGTTCATCACACTACCGAAGCAAAGGATAAGACGGCACTATATGGCCACTTCTTTCCACCTTCTCTCCTCCATACCAAGGGATGGGGAAGTGTCATGGGGCACATTTATTCAGCCAAGTCTTAAAGCCAAGGATCAGCGTGTCGCACTCAAATAAACAACTCCTCTGCATTTCTCCCCGAACTTTACTCCACCGCTGTCTGGCGTTAACCTGCCAAACACGTAGGCCTCGAAATACTCAGGACACCGTGGGTCTTCTACTCAATACTACCTCAACACGCACATGTGCATGCTCAGTCCAACGGTTTCCCCAACAATGACGTCAAAGGCCAAAGACAAGTGAAATAGGGAAACATTAGAGACTCCTCATTCTGACCAAAATAAAAGACCCACTATTGACTCTAGCAAATGACAAAAGGAGAAAAAGAATTTCGCCGGACACCTAAACAACTAACTGTTACCTCTTAATCCATAGGCATAAGATTATAAACTCCTTTTCGCCGATCAGTTGTTCATGCTGGTCAATATTACCTAATGCAGAAACGAAGGTGCCGCAAAACGAGTAAAACACCCCTTTCAACTACTAACCTCGTCTACTGTAAGGAAAACCAGTGAAAAATAACCTCTAACTTTCCAGAAAAGCCTCCTCATCAGATAAACACGCAATACTCGCGCGGTCGGATCACCAAAGTAAGGCTTCGGAGTCCACAAGCTCCAGAATATAACAAACACTTGGTCCAAAACTAAGTCAAACTGGTAAACAAGGATCTATTCTATAAAAAAACCACCAAAATACTCTAGTTGACATGCCGACGAAGGGCAAAGCATCTGCGAATGCGTCATAAGCGACACAAAGCACTCACCCGTAGGAGTTACCACTGACACCTCTTCGAAGGGAAGTTGATTCAGACCCTCCTCCATTACCAAACGAATCAACCGATTTGCGTAAAAGACAAAGTCATTCCTCGTTGTGGTCCTACAAAGTATAATTCACCGCTACACTAGCATTTTACTCTACCTCACGTTAAAACGCAACACACTTGTCTCTCAGAACCGTCTGCATTTCCCGAACTTCGTCTGTTTGCCGAAGGAGAACAATATTCTTGGAGAATAACCGCATTACCTCGGCCACCTCGGAATATGGGGAGTCTTCGAGGCTGTTGCTCTTAATGCCCTTCATCGTTCCCTTCCTCTGTTCCCTTGTCACCTTCAGAGGTAAATTTGAGTTAATACACCACGGAAAAGTTAATCCCAAGCGAAAGAGCAACATAAATCAACCGATGGCTAATACTAATACAAATTCATGCGACCACGTCCGAATTACTCAAAGTGTAGTGTGCCGGTTCAAAATCCACGAGGTAAAACAAATGCCATGCTTAATCGTCGTAATAAGATGGCGGATTTAAGGCCGCATGGACAAACCGCGTGTCACCTGTTGTTCCATCTCTGCTGAGCTGACGGTTGCCATTATGCGAGCTATAAGTGCCGGTGCGCTCTCGAGACAGTGAAGCACACAAGTGAAGCCGAACAGCATACCTGCTAAGAACAAATTCAATTTAGCCTATGTCAAAGACAAAGATTGCTTATTTGTAGCAATACGACATTACTACGTACGGGAAGCCGAGTGATCTACAGCGAGGACTCGAGGATGATATCATGTAGTATACCGGCACCTGATTTCCATTGAAAGGCCGCCTTCACTCGAGACTTTGCCAACACAAAACGTAACTTATCGAGAGTGGATTATTTTTCTAGGCTCTTTCTCAGGACAGCTAATGCATATGGGCAAAGCTTAAGGCGGCCATTCATTTGAAATGGGATTCTTGGGCTATGCACTTTACACCGCGAAATATATTGCCTGCAACGACACAGTTGTACAAATGTTGTTATTTACATTCGGCGACATTTCGTTTTAGTCATCAGTTGGTCAGGCTCCCTTCGTAAGTGGTTCGTCTGGCCTTGAGGCCTCTCCGCCGGTCGCGCCTGACTGCGCCTGATAGGCTACGAGGATGAGAGCAGGCTCGTCCTCCCCAAATGCCTTTTTCCAGCCTGAAATTGCAAATGGAGTGAAGGATCCTTTCCCTGTGCATAGGAAGGATGACATTCGTCTGAAAGTTTCCCATGTGTTATCGAAGAATCTTAGTCCACACATTAATGATCTGGCGGACTCCCTGAAATCTGCTCTCTCCGTGTGCGACAAGTTGATTGTTGACGTTGACGAGATGAAGCAGTCTGTTTTTTCCTGCAGCGAGTCAACCAAGGAAGTGAGAGACAAAGTTCCGGAACAAGTACGCGAATTGCTACAGCTTACTGTTTCCACACCCCACACATTGTCTCTGTTCTCTTGACAGATCATTCCACTTGCTACAACTTCGGCATCTAAGGCACTTTTGGAATCGTCGAAGGAGCAGAAATTACCGCCACACCTGGTCAACCGCTTGCTTTCACGGAATTCCCTAACGAGTAACTCCACTGCCAGTTCGAATGTGGTGCGTGGCTCAAATGTGAAGGCCTCCAAGGACCCATTTTCAATTCAAGCTCCTCCTCTTCCAAAATACACGCCTCCTGACATCACACTCAACATTGGCGGAAACATAGTGCTTGTTCCCATGCAGCCGCCTCTGATTCTCTCGGCCTCACCCACGTCAGGAGGTAAGGCTTGATTTTAACTGTGTGCTGACGTGGCTGTTTGACAGGAATCTCTATCGAGGGTCGGTTAGATCAGTCCTCTCTCGTGCTGCAGTACCAGCCCGCCAGTGTTTATTATCTCTACTCCTATACTCCCTCAGAAGGTGATCATATCAAAATACAACTGGGTATAGCGTGGACTAAGGTAAGACGTACTTTCTCACATCGGTGAATCTCTTGTCTAACTGAAGATTGCTGTGATTACTGCCGCGAACCTGCCTCTCTCCTTCGTGGCTGTTAATTTGCCGCCAAAGAGTGTGCATTTCTTTGTGATCCAGGGTGTCGACGCTCTGGGCAGAAAGGGCGAGTGGTCTAACATTATCAAGGCTATTGTCAATTAGGTGAGCCTGCTGCGCAACCTCCTTCTGTACATATGTGCTGCAGTCGGTATCTTGCTCATACATTTCCTACGCATTATGTACATAATTTTACATATCTTTACTTTTATCTCTTTAGTGCCACTTTTGCCGTGCTGTTGACAAGAGCACTGTTCTCTTGCCACTAGGAAAGTAGTATTAACGCTTAGTTGTGATTTGACTGACGACGGCCCTGGCCCTGGTTCTGGTCTGGCTTCCTACATAGGGTCACGATGAATCACAGATGCCAGAGCGTACTTAGGGTTGGTAACGTGTTTGACTCACGCCGTCAAATTTAGACACGAGACAACTGTGGGTGAGTGAGTAAACTGAGGCTCTGATATTTCAGTCTGGCTTGTGCGCGAGTCAGTGGACCATTTGTTGAATCCGTCTAAGCGCCCGTAACCTCAAATGATACTTTGTGAAGAATGAAGTCCGTAACCACATTGTAGTTACTAGGGCGTGTTGGTGAGGCGGGGAAGATGTGTTGGCATTTTCAATCTTGTTCTTCGAAGTCGCCGTGGGCGTTTATGATCATTTATCCTGGGGGTAAGGGCTTTTGCTTTGTTTCTGACTTCTCGTAATCTGTGTTTACGTCCAACTCGGAGGGTGGAAGAATGTTACCGGGTACAAGGATCGGGGTCGCTTGCATAAATACTTGTCTTACCTGTTGGTAAGACAGTGTGAGCGAGAGCACGCCCAGACTGGGCTTGTTTTGGGCAAAATTTAGCTGTTTTCTCTGGTTGGTGAGTCAGTTGTTAGAAGTGACAATAAGTGTGCTTAGGAGCGATTCCGTAAACTCCTAAGGGAACCTACCTTGGTTGCAGTACCTTGACTTGACTGTCAAACGTTGAAACTCAAGGGGTTAGTTGGCTCGACTGCTTTCTGGGACGTGTGCTTTGTGTCGAGGACGTGAGATCAGTTAGCCTTAAATGGCTATTAACTGTTACATTGCTGAGTTTATCGCTCTGCCTGCCAAAGAATGGTTAAGTCCATACAGGGAAGTGGGGAGGCGTGGGATATCATGCATTTCCGCCTGTTCGGGCTCGAGATGCCCGCGGTTCATGTAACTGCTGGAAATAGCTGGTACCCCTTGAAGTGGTGATTTTGGTCGCATGAAGGGCTCCTGTGTGCTTTGTCTTCGATTAGCAATCCTTCTCCCCTCTTGGCAGTTCTTCATCAAACATCACTAGCTACTGGAGGCTGCCTAATTAAGCGTCTACTCTCCGCAAAATCGAAGTATTCGTATTTACGAAATTTTGGTAAGTGAATGTGCAAGCGAGTGGACAGGGGGGAACCCCTCGTGCCAGTGTTTGGTAGCAGGAAGGATACGCGGGCGGCGTGTATGTAAAACACTTCTGGTTTTACTGGTAGACTGTTTTTCGGCTGTGACACAAGGGCCTTATGTGAGCTGGAGGTGGTGACCGAAATTCACACTGCCGGCTTCAAATTGTTGGTAGGAGGCGTTGAATCGGTGCCGCACTGACCTTTGCTTTGCATTTAGGCCACGCTATCTTAAACAGAACTCACGCTGAGCAGAAGGACCTCTGCGCCGTGATCGTCACTCAGGGGCCTTGTAAATCATTCAGGTTGTAACAACCACTTTCCCCGTCCCCAACACAGCCACGATTTAAATAAATTGTTTGTGTCAGTCCTTGTTCTTTCCCAGACGGCCACGTGGACAGCGCCGAATGCCGTGTTGAGGGCTTAGAGGCTTCGTTTGTGAATGACATGCCTTATTTCATGCTATGGGACAGTTAAATCTCGTGTGGGCAGGGGTCACTTTGAGCTTACGTTTACACAGGACGGTTTGGGGTGTGCATTAGAAGGTTCGATTGGGGGCCGTAAAGGAGAACATTGCAGCGTCCCCTTCTGATAGAGTTATAATTGGGTATTATTCCAGGAAGCAGGGACGTAAAGATTGTGCACGCTGTAAAGTTTACCTCAAACTTACACTCTCGATAGAGCGCTTCAAAGGGGAATATGGCATTTGGAGTGTTAGGAAGCCTGAAACATGGTTCAATTGGACATGTGTCAGAGTTATTTGTTCCATTCTTGAGCCAAAGTAGCGAATGGAGATGGCGTCTAGGCAACTCTATTTAGTGGGCACAAAACCAAAATGTCCAGTTTGAAGGAATAGGGGCGAGCGGGAATACATGTGGATCAAAGTTTCGTTTCTTTCACCGTCGACGGATGTGACACTATTCATACACGTATACGAGGAGTGCTGCTCACAACGCGGCACAGCAACTGCGTCATGGTGCCTCTTATGCGGATAATAGTTTAAAGTGGTTACATGTGTGTGTGTGCGACACAGGCACATTAACCACCGTAAATGCTGATAGTGGAAAATCGTCGTCCGGCTTGTCTGGCATTTGACAGCGTTTTCCTGTCCATATTTGAGAGAAGAGTGGACATTCTTAGAATCATGCGGCCCTTAGGCGGTGCTTACGTAGTCCGCAGGGCTTAATTCGGGAGCCAATGGGTGCGCTGATGCCGAAGACTTTTGTTGGTCGACTGCTCAAGTGGTCGAAGCAACTAAGTGTCCTCCTTTATGCAGTCGGCGTAGTGGGCTTTTTTCTGCTGTCTCAGCCTGAGTACAATTACGAGACATACGTTAGTGAGAATGCTTTGCTGATCGGTAGTGTCACCCAAGTCACCTTAACATTTGTAGGACTTGTTGATGAAACTTATAAGGCGGAGCAGAGTATCTTAGATATATTCGGGGAATTGAATGAGGTGTCTGCAAACAAAGACCGGCTAACGGCTGTCATTCGTCGTGAGATGGAGAGTTATGGTCTTGAGGCATACGAACAGAAATTCACATTTTCGCATGAGTTTCTCAAAGCTATTGGGGTAATCCATTGAGGAGGAATTATTCGGCACTCATACAGAATGTGTCTAGCTCCAACTTTTACGCAATTTTGCGTTCCCGAGGTGGGAGTCGCACAGAGGCACTGGTTATCATAGCTCCACTCCGTGGCGCTGGTGAATCGGAGCAGTTGATTATCGGGAGCTATGCCTATCTACTCTCCCTCGCGAAACAACTCAGCAGTAATTTGTTAAAGGGTGTTTAAGCAGTCGTAGCTCAACTGTACTGGGCGAAGGACATAATATTCCTTTTTCCCGATATGGAGTACGTCGGTTTGGTGGCGTGGCTGGACGCTTACCATGGCGCAACCACGTCTTCCAGTAAGTAGACCGCTTTATGCCTCATAGACGCTTTGCTTAGTCGTGCGTGGGGCTAAACTCGAGGGGCGCTCGGGGAGCATCCAAGCCGGAATCTCGTTGGAGTTTCCTTCGCTGGATATGTCTCGCTTAGACGTTTCTTTTCAGGGTATTAATGGCGAATTGCCGAACCTGGACCTTGTAAATACGGTTGTTCGTCTGTCGAGGAAGCACGGTATTCCGCTCTCCCTGCACGGTCAGGTATGTTTAGACGGTCGATGTTACCTGAGTCTCGTCAGCTTCAGGTCTTCCCTCATTCGAGCCCACTGCCGAAAGTGGAGCAGTTAATCAGTTCAGTTTGGGTGCAGGCCTCTGGGTCTCCGTCAGGATTGCACGGTCCTCTGATAAACTTCCAGGTGCCTTGTCTTACTCTGCGTGGAATCACGCGTCACGCTTCTGCACGGTCAGCCGAACATGAATTACATTAGACAGGTTGGCAGGTACCCGACTCGTTTATGTCACTCACTTTGCGTCTCCCGGTAGTGTGATAGAAGGCTTTCTGCGTTGCTTGAACAACCTGCAAGAGAGGATGCACCAGTCATTCTACTACTATCTGCTCCCGGATCTGTGGCATTACATTTCCATTGGAGTCTACTCACCGTTCTTCTTTGCAGCCCTTGCAGGACTTCTTTTACAGGTAAGTGCTCCGACTTCTTATTGTTGGTGTGCGTGAGACCTGTGTTGTTTTCACTCTGCGTACGAGGATTTGGTGAGCCACTTGTGCCCTTCTGTGATTTCTGCATTTGCAACCAGTATTGTAGTAGTTGCCATGCCACAAGGCATTTTATGAAGGGAAGAGAGTTTTCCACATCATTAATTGATTAATGCTGTCTCCAAAGTAGCACCAGGGAATGAATCCGTGTTGTCGAGTTGTGTCAAGGACAATTGAGTAGCTTTGACCGTACCTACTTTTACATTAAGCAATTTTATTCTGTAGTGGTACAAAGGTAAGTAAAAATTGGGTGCCGAAATCCTGGTCACTTGACGGGGCCGCAATTTCCTTAGGCTTGGGCACAGTCTGTTCTATAGGATGCAGAGCGTCACTGGGATCTCAGTAGTTGGCCCGCCTTGGGAGCCTTTAGGCGAAATAAGTCATCCAAAGCTTTTTCTGCTTTTTCTGCATTCCTTAGAAGGCAGTTGATTGAGTTGCTACTTTTTAAATATTACTAACGTGGGTTTGCACTTATGCAAGTTGCAGTTTTTTAATCTTTTTCATTAGTCACTGATGAGGCTTTGTTGAGGCTTCATTATACCCCCGCGTCTTTGTGAAAAGTGATAATTTATCTAATTCCATGCCCAATTGTACGACTTTTTGTTCGCATTTTCGATGTGAGCATGGATGGCAGAGTCGATGGCCTGCGTGGAGCACTTGGTGCTCAGTTGGCGTACCGCCAAGTGAGTAATACGTGGCTAACCTTGTGTGTTCCGACGGTATAACGTACTGGTGTGCAGGGCAGGGCAGGGCAGGGCAGGGCAGGGCAGGGCAGGGCAGGGCAGGGCAGGTCAGGGCAGGGCAGGGTAGGGCAGAGCTGGATTAGAGGTGGCTGACACCAAAGCAGTGGTAATTGGGGTGTCAGAAGTCAGGTTGGTGGACATTAGTTTGGAAAATGGCCGACCAAATGATGCTTAACTTTGCATTGGCCGTGCTGTGAGGAGGCTCGTTTTTGGCCACCGGAGGCCTCCATTGTGATTGTCTTTGTGTTCATTTTTTCCCATGGGGAATATTGCAGGCCAAAGTCTTCTAGCATATTCGCACGACGTGGTGGAAGCTAGTATTTCTCGCTTCTTAACCAGTCTGCCGTCTTGCCACTAGAAGTTGCCTACTTCTTCAGGTGTTAAGTCCCTCACCTTCATCGGCTCCTTTTCCGCCCTCCTTTTGATTGACAATTCCTCGTGGGTAGTTGGCCATGCCAGGGCAAGCATGCGCCCAAATGTGGCATGTCCCCTAATGTAAAGAGGGTTCCAGTCGCATTCCTCGTGGGGAGAGAGAGAGAGAGAGAGAGAGAGAGAGAGAGAGAGAGAGAGTCCTTTTCGTGTCACCCAGCGGTTAATGCGGACCATTGGGAGAGTTGCACAACGTTCATGGTGTTTAGTTAATCACTTTCTACTCGCGTCGTTAGTTGCACAACGTTCGTGAGTGGCTGGGCGGTTTCATTGTCAACTGTGGTGCAGTGTTGGTGGAGCACCTCCGATGATGTCGCGTGTGTCTGCTATTCGCCGACACTTTCGACCAAGGCTCCTTGCTGTTTTGCGTGTGAGTGAGTCTCCGTCGGGGGCATTTAGGCTCTCGTTTAGGCCTTGCACACACGCGCCGATGCCTGCGAGTTGAGTGATTTGTCACTCTTGAGTCAAAAAATGGTTGATTTATGTGGCGACAGTCTCGTCCATTTGTTTTTGCTTTCTTCAAGGTCATTCGCATCTATGCAGAGGTTACTTCCCCAAAAGAAGAAGTGAATACATTTTCCGAGGCGAAGGTGAAATCGGAGGAGACCTATTCGACGTCTTCTTCCACCACCAAGAGCAGGGACGACGACACAGAAGTTCGACAGCGCCATACCGCCGGGGTGAGGAGGACTGACAGAGGCAGTGGCGAGAAAGGACGTGGAGAGAAGGGGGAAGAGGGGGAGGAGGGGGAGAAGGAGGAGGCGGTTAAGGAGGGGAGTGAGCGAAGCGGATACTACATCTCTGCCCTCCTATCGTCCGTGTCTTCCTTGGTGCTGTGCGTGGGCGCTGGTGCAGTCACGCACGCCCTTCCCGACGCGCTCTACCGTCGCCTTGTTGCTCTCTCAACCGACAATCCGGACGAGGTGTGGCAGCTAGCTGAGGTGGCATTTGCACCCGCCTTCGTTGGCGTGGTCGGTGGACTGGCTGTCCTCCTGCCGTTGAGTGCTATGCTTCTCAAGAGGTGAGTGGGCCTAGATTTTTTGCTGGAAGTCTCAGTTTTCACTGTCGTAAGCCTGTTGTTTGCTTCATAATTGGCCGTCTGTTTATTTGCGATGGAAAGCAGTTGGTCGCTTTCATGGGAGTAGGAGGGCTGTCTCTCTCTTTCTCTCTCAATCGTTCTCTCACCGCTTTTGCCTTATTTTGCCATTTTGACAACTTTGGCATATTCAGCCGATTGGTGGGCTACGGACAGGATTGGCGTCTGACTTGTGCTCTCTCCGCCCTCTCATGGGCCTGTTTCCTCGGCTGCCTGTCAACTCTCAACATTTCCACCGCCCTTCTTCTCCTTATCGTCGTGGAGCCCGTTCTCCTATTCATCACTTGCTGCTCGCGGCCCACGTACGTCGTGGTTGGACTTTGATCAGTGCCATTCTCACTTGTTGTCTTGGCGCTGTCGATTTCCGGCGTCGAGGTAGAGGTAGAGTTCCCTTCCCCACTAAATGAATGGGCAGTATTGGAGGGTGCTCCCTGTCAGTAGACTTGCGCTGGGCTGACAAACGGTGTGCAGGTGAAAGGTTGCCTCGCCGTATCTTTGCCATGTTTCCGAACTTGCTCTTCCCTTTAAGTCCGCCTCACGGCACCGAGTGGCTTGTGGCCATCGGGAGGAAAGTGGCACTTGGCGCCTTATAGGCGGTTGCAGTTGAGAGATTACTTGCTCAGACGAGAGCCTCGCTCCAGGCCGTTGCGGCGGACGCCGTGCCGAGATGCTGGAAGTGGTCGACGCAGGGCAGATGGGAGGCCTTGTGGACACAGCAGAAGTAGACGCGCCTTTCTGTCTCGCTTTCCAAATTGAAGCTACTTGTAACTTAAATTACCAAACCAAAAGATTGTCCAGTCGTCGGGCCGTTCAGGTGGTCTTACTTCTCCATAGGTGGAGTAGACAAATTTGCCGATTGCATGCGCTTGAACTTGTTTTATCAAAGTGTTCGCGACCCACGCGCCTCCCGGTCTGGGCTGTCCACTGCTGAGCTTATCTGATAACCTCTTTGGTCAGTTTTGTTGGTGAGGCCTTGATTAACCTGTCTGGATCCGCGCCTGCTCAGGGCAACTGGCGCGGCTTCTCGGAATGGTCGTGCCTTCTCGGCGATTTCTCACACCGACTTTGGTGCTGCTGGCCACTGCTGGTGCACCCTCATAGTGGCTCAGCACCCCTCTACCGGCCGCGGCGATCCACCGCGCGACGCACCGCCGCCTCCGTCCTCACTGGGTGGCAGCACAGTGCGGGAAAGGTGCTCTTCCAGGCTCACATGAGCCGTGGTGCTGGGTTCGTGGAGCTGGAGATCCTCCAGCCTCGGCGTCACGCCCCTCCTGGCTCTTCGCAGTGGATGGACTCGTGCTTTGCACTTGGGTGAAATGCCCTCTTTCGGGGGCGCATGTAGTTGTTCGCAGTCCTCTTTCTTCAAGACAAATTGTGAAAATAGTGGGCCGATGAGGAAGGCCTGGTTGCTGTTTGATGGGGCGTTGTGGTGTTTTGGATTCATGGGTGCTTGAAGGTGTTCGCCTGGGTTAAGCTCTTCCGCCGGTTTTTCACCGCGCCTCGTGAAGGAGCGTATGCTTTAAAGAATGAACCCTGTGCGAGGTGTGCTTCAGTTCCGTTGTTCCCTGCCTTCCGTTAATTGTGAGCTGTGGCGACTTCTGAGCTGGTTTGATCGCCCACTGTGGAGGAAGGTCCTTGTTTGTGCAAGCGAGAAGCGGAGGCCGAGAAGAGTGGAGTGAGGCAGGGTTGTGCTGTGCTGTGCTGTGATGTGCATGTGCGGCCCCCCTTTCAGTTGGATTCCTCGCCCGACTGCGTCACGAGTGGGTCATCCGGCGTGGAAGGACACTTTAGTGAAGAGAGTACCCAAATGCCGTCTCCTGTTCCTCGCCCTTCCCCCACCCCTAATTCCTCGTATTCTCCCCGCGCCTTTCGTTGTCGCACTTTGTTAGGGCACTGGCAAGTGGAGGAGATGAATGGGATCGGTGTGCGTCAGAAGTGGGTCGACGCCTTCTCCGGCCCCAAATTTGCGTTCATTTTCATTTAATTCTGTCAAAGGAATGGTTGACGTGACTGCACTCAAGCCAGCGGGGCGGGGGCGCTTCATGGGCTTCGCTACCAGCATCGGGAGAGCACAGCTTTTTGGCCTTCAGTGTGGTCGCATGGGGCGGTGGTTGCCGCCGAGCCCAGTGTTCTCACTTATGGCACAAAAATCTCATCGCGGGTTGTTAGCGGCACGTCTGGGTGGCGCAGCGCGAAGGCGCTGCCTAAGTGGGCGCTCCTTGAGTGAGTGCAGAGGAAGGAAGTGGGGGCGACTGAACAGTCCTGTAAGAGGATAGTTTGTGGGAAGAAGACGCGAGCTGTTTTGCAAGTTGTCCTGTTACATCTTGCGCTGGTGCTCGAGCCGACCGAGTCGTGCGTCCATTGTGTTGCAGCCTTGGGAGAGACCGCTCAGTCGTGGCGAGACACTCGCAGTCCCCCTCGACGCGAAGGCCACAACCGCCTGTGTGGACAACCATGACGGGCCGATGACGTGGATGGGATGGGGATGGGATGAGGATGGCAGAGTGGGCATTTCTGTCCCGTGAAAGTGGCGCTTGGGACATTCTCCCGACAGCCGCCACTCACGCCTGTGCGAATTCGCGGCCACGAGTCCTATCGACAGCCGCAATTGACGACAGCTCTGCTGTCAACGCGAAACGGACATGGACATCACAAGGCAGTTTGC
>QEYB01001036.1:0-124931 GCA_017562135.1 Dipylidium caninum
CCATCTCCACCCTGTCTTAAATTTGTTTACTCGTTCTCTCCAACCATGCCCCATTCAGTGAGTGACAAGCGGAGGTTTTCATTCGAGATGACTACGAGGCCGTTAACAGAACTCATTCATACTGACATTCAGTCAGAGTTTGACAGTGATAGTCTCGTGAGGACCAGCTTGCCGGAAGCTGACGACTGATCTCAACTTTAACTTTTGCATAGTCAAGTGCAGCTCCTTCATGACAGCCTGTAGAGTAGCAGTCATACAAGAAGCTGACCGACCTTTTGCTGGCCTACTTAGACTTCACCACACACGCACTTGCCTCGTCGGTTAAATCAAGTGGCGCGCTTAAAGTGACGGCTTTCACATTCGTTGGATATGCCAGGCTGAATGGGAGGAGTCTTCTGTCATGTGCAGTCCTCTATCCACTGGTACCGCCTTCGACGCACCAGTGGCATTTTCCTCTTGCATTCATATTTGTTCGGAAAGCATGACTTTCATTATGAGACCACAAACCGCTGGATTTTAAAATGGTTAGTGTATGAGTGTTCGGTGATGAAACCTTCCTCCTCTGACGAAGAGAAGGTCCAATTCTTAGTCTACCAGGTGCAATAGATGACGGAAGGTGCAACCCTCGGTTCCATTCACTTCAACCTTCTACACGGTAATCGCTTCTCAGCATCGCCCCTACGTCGTCTGGAATTCACTTTGACGGAAGCAGCTGAGGTCGTCTCTCTCATTGTCACACCACACTAGTAAAAACAGTGGGGACTGTTGCAGTCCATTTTTCTTTCAGAGCCTCGTTACCGTGCAGGTTTGCTTCACGAGACTCGGACAGCCCGACTTGGGTGGAGAGTGAGTGCAACCACATGGTCGCTCTACCCTCCTTTTTGTCCGATGTGAAATAGCGGAGGTGTGGCGTATGTTTGACACCAACTCCTGGCCTCCCTTTCTTTTCTGACTGCTCTCTGCAATCCTCCATCCGATATCGGCGACTGCGACGAGGGAAGGATCTTGAAAGCTGATGTGGGAAAGCTGTAGAAAGGAAGTCTTCTTGGAAAAAAATGTTGGAGTAAAGACGCAATCTCGAGTCGGCGGAAGTAAACATGGGGCGAGGAAGAAGAGAAGAGTTGATAGAGACGAGAAGACAGCTAATTGCCCCATTGCGGCGTGTGCCCGTTGTACTTCAGAATGCTACTATTCACCCCACCGACCACAAACCGACAGGCTACAGCTTCCAAACTCATGAGACACATGCTCGCACAGTTCCTCCCTCACATGCGCGCAACTGCCAATCTTTCTCCCCAAAACTGATGCTTTACAACTCGGCACGACTTCGTCGAGTTTGGCCGAGCGCTTCATCCCCCTACTTGACCGGCTCTTTGCACACACAAACCCTTTCTTCACGCACAGAAGTCTCCCTTCACTCAAACTTGCCTGCCTCTCATTTTCCGCACTAAGGAACTTCGCCAGTGCCTTTTGAGCTTATCAGGCCATCTATCGTCATGAGTCGAGAGAATGCGTGGGTGGAAATGATCGTTTGTCAAAGCTGTCAGTTGCTCCAGAATCAGTAATTAGGCGATCGGTGAATAATAGCGTTGGTTACCGTTGTTCTCACTTTTCCTCGTCCCCCACTGAAGGACGTGTTGCTTTGCGCGGTTGGAACAGGGTTAAAAAACGTGTGGCAAGTTAGTTGAAATCAATGAAATGTCGTCTCCCCCCCCCCCCCCACCTTTCTACCCCCCCTCTCCCCCCTTTCCTTCCCTCCCCGCCCCCCCCCCCCGCCCCCCCCCCCCCTTTTTCCCCCCCTTGCTCCCTCTCCCCCTCTTCCTCCCTTTCCCTCCCCCCTCCCCCCCCCCCCTCCCCCTTCCCCCCCCCCCCCCTTATCGTCGATTAATAAAAGATTTTATTTATGGACTACGATGTCTCACAGTGACATATGAAAGAGGGACGAGGTGAAGGAGGATGAAGGGGTGCAATGGAAAATCCTTCACATCCCCTAAAAAAAATCCTCTGCACAGTGCAACCTGATCATATCTCCGGATACGACGCCGTCCAGCCGAATTCAACACGTCAGACTAACCTGTGTCGCGTCGGTGTCATGACGCCCATTTCTCTGGTCCACTGGCGAGTTCTGCCGAAACACTTTTCTCTCCATTTCCTCCACTGCTCCGTCATCTTGCGCCTTCTGCCTCCCTCACATGTGCGGGCCTCACTGACGCAGATACACGGCCGGTGAAACCGCTAAAAATGTGTGCTGATCGGATCTGCTCTTCGAAACCTTCGACCTTGCTTACTCACCTCGATAGCCGTTTACGGTTCCACAATAGGCAACTGCTTACAGGCAACGAAGGGAAGTTAGGCCTGAATATTTTGAACTGGGTTCTCTAAGTTCAAATTTTAACCGTCCGTATGTCCTAGGGGGCCTGAAATTCTCAGATTTTTGAGTTTAACCGTACAACCCTCTAAGTCAGGAGTAAGAAAAGTCACATCTCTCATCAGTTATCCCTGTGAAGTTATTTGTGGTGTCTGCTTGTTGGGCGCAGTGAGCAGCTTCTCGGCCTCTGTCTTCCACTACGCTTCCACTCTGCAATGCATGCCAAATGGTTGAGCGAAGTGGTCGGTCCATGCGAGGAATGGCGAGAGGATCACACTAGAGTGAAGACGACTGACTCGTTGCTTGTCACGACTAAACTGTTGAAAGTCTATGCGTGCAACGTAGTCATGCCCATCAGCGATCACGAAGGGAGTTTCCTGATTTGCTTTCGAGGCTACCGTAAAGGTGAGCTCATGACTGAATTGGAATTGCACCTAGTTGAGCTGCGGTGAAGTGGACTCAACAAGAGACTATAAATTTGGTTGAGATGGCCTATGCTACGGTGACTGACCGCGCAATGTGCTACTTCTTCCATGACCAGCTTCTTTCTCGCACCGCTCGCAACGAATGGAACCTCTCACTGCTATAATATCTCTCCCCATAAGGACAGAATCACTAGCCCGCATAGTATTGGTGTTCATCGCATTTGAACCGTTTCATCTGACCGAGCAGAACTTGATAAGTGGAACTACTGCATGCAACATGGGAGTCTTAAGGAGGAACACTGATAATCATAAGGAAAACCAGATCTTCCGAGATTGTACGAGATGAATGAGGAAGTGGCATAATTTAGTACTCACACCATTTTTCCTCACGGACCTGTTACAACGTCTTCACGAGCGGAGGGGAGGGGATTGATGCCACATTTAAGTGCCATCCAAGTCCTCGACGGAGAGAAGTTTGAAACTGTCGTTATTGCCGGACTCCTCGGCATGTTGGACCATGCGACAGATCTTCGCGTGGGCGGAGACGGTACTGAAAACAGAGCTGCTGTGGTCCCACCCAAATTACCTATCACAGCAGTGGCCGCAATCCATCAGTTTAAAGCCTTTAGACTGCTGCTGCAACGGACTCGCGGATTGGGACAGACTTCACTCACAAGTACACAAGCAAGAGGCGCAGTCCACTGATGAAGATAAGTACAAGGTGGATGATAAGAGTGGTAAATAGACCACTCGAGCTCCTGCTTTGTTTATTCTTCCGGACGAATGTGTTTGTACTACAGATAAGGAGGGGAGATTTAATACTTAAGTCTCACACGACTTCTTTTCTATGTGCTGGGCGTGAGATGCCTTAACTAATTTCCAAAGAATTGCGAGTAGGAAACACTGGGAATTTATTGTGAAGGAATAGTAACTTCTTTATGAGAGAATATAGTCTTTGTTCAGCACTTTAGGCATTTCGCTACCGCGACCGAAGAAACCGCCGACTTAAAGGCTCTGAGGACACTCAGCTAAAGTAAGTAAGTCAAGTTGTAAGTTTGATTTTCCAGAGGATTTTAAGCAGCTCATTTTGATTGCAATGAGTGTTTCCACTTTCTATCAGGCCTGCCTGCCTTTTGCCCTCTTTTAAATTCCTTTTTCTTTGACATGGTTTCATAAGCACATGCCTTCCTTGTAATCACAATTGGGAAATAATAAGAAGTAAGTAGGAGTATAGCATTCTCAGGTGTGGTGAGTGAGCGCATGCAATTTAATTCTCACACTTCATTCCGCTGCCTAATCCCGAGGACGGTAGTTCATGATGCTCTCCGATGTTAAAATGCAATGTTGTGCCTCTCCTTTTAAAGAAGTGTTTTTGCAAAAAAATTCACCATTAATATTACTTCCCTTTTTCGTAACTCGTGTATTTTCACAGCGCCACGCCTTTACGGAGGTGGAATTAAGCATCACTGAAGTGGTGATGCAAAGGGCTTCCGTTCACGCTCTCCTCCCACTTTCCTCGTCCCCACGGGCTGCCAAGACCACTTTCCCGCAGAAGACGTGGCCAATGCAGCAAATGGTGAGAAAAGTGTTTCCACAGATTTTTCACGTAGAAAACAGGGGTGAAGTGGAGCAGAACTCGTGCAGTGGATCGGAGAAGTAGGCATCATGACAGCGACGAGAAGTGTTGAGAAGTTGTTGAAGTCGGCTGGACCGGGTCGCTTCGAAGGTGCGAATAAGAAGGTCGGGATGTGCAGATGTTCCAGAGAATGTAGAGGGCATTTTCCACCTCCCCCTTCATCCTCCCTTTACCTCCTTCTCTTTCTCCTACGTGACTTTGCTGCAGCATCAAGCAAATACAGTTATCATCTAGAGACAATGTGTATTGTTTCAACTAGAACTACTTCTTCATTTCAACTCCTGGCTCCATCGAAGTAAAAACGCACTTGGAGGTGGGAAAAAAGAAAAATGAAAAACAACGCACCGGCACTCTTTCAGTTTATAATCACGTTTGGGTTCAACACAGATTTCCTGGGATGGCATTCTTTCCTTAGTTAACCGCCTTACTTCTCCCGACTTCGAACTCTTCCACATTTATGCAACAAATGGACGAAAGTACGGCCCAAAAATATTGGCGAGACACAGGTGGGGAATGGTGCGTGTCGTGTGGGATGTGTGGAAAGAAGGCGAGTCACCTGGCATAGCGGTCAGGAAATAAGCCACATTTACCGAAGATGGACTCATTCTCTCTTCATTAAGCTGTTCTGCTAGCAGTGTGTGCAATTTCATTTGGGCGTGGCAAATAGTCTTGTCTGTTTGCCATGAGTAAGGGGAAGAGAGGAGTGAAGTGGCGTGATTTTTTTTCGTAGAGTGGGATAAAAAGAGGGAGAAAAATCTAAAGCAATGAAGTACCACCTCAAAAGAAGGTGGGAATGAGGACACAGCCCATGAATCTCCTCGTCTACTATACTATCGAACAAGGGTTGACGCTCCAATAATTTATGCAGCTGAGGCCGAGTTTCGGTAAGTCGAAACCGACAAGAATGACAGCGTGCTGGTTGTGGTGCCATGGCATGCCGTTTTCGGGCAAATATTGTTTCAGTTGAGGCTATGTATTAAACGGAACACCCGGGTCGTCTAAAGTTGGCTATAGCCACGATTCCGAGGCTGATGCAAATGACGCCACTAAGCAGCCGTTTAGGCTGATGCAGAAAAACAAAGGGAGGCCTGGTAATTCAGTTTTTTCAAGATGCTGCTTCCGAAGATGACGCGGGATTTAGCCGTTTCGCACCAGATTATATGCACAGATTCTACCATAGGCGGTTAAAAATGGCTGGCATGGGAGCAGACGAACAAAGAGTTTGGTTGGCGGATTGAAGTTGTTTTGTGGCAATCACGGTTTTCTAGTCACATGTTTTATATTTCGGTGCTTATTAATCTACTTTAAGTACAAAATGAGTTGTTAACCCCACCTCTGAACAGACAAATTGTGCTTGGGATTACACCAAGAGGCATCCGTATTCACACCCTACTTATAATTTGGTGAGTAAAAATGGGTTATCGGTGAGCAAAATGATCCTTATCCTGAGGGTGCGCAAATATGGGTGCTTTCACCCCAATTTTTGGTCATATGATCAGCAGTCTCATTATTATTATTATAGTATTTTTATACGTAACCCACCCATCGGATATTTGAAGATGCTTTTGCGATGCCTCTCATATGCCTATTCAGATTGCCAATTTTAATCATTCGTTTCCTTTAAAGTCATTTCCTATATTCTTAATCTCTAAACGTTAGCGTATTTTCGTTACAGGAAGAATTCTTTACACAAACAGAACAGCATTAAGCGTGTCTATTGTCCCTCAAGTTTTGACTACAGTTCACATTTTTGTTCTCATTTTGGTCATTCTTGTGTTGCCATCGGTGTCAGCAAAATCTCTCCTATGTCTGTTCAGTGGCGGAAATTATGAACCGCCTGATAAGCTTAGAATTACGGATAAAAAAGTGTCCGCTAGATTTAAGAAAGGCATATTTGGCACCCGTGTGAGCGATGCTAGGTTAGACGACGAGTTCTTCGTGTTTTCCGAAACGTGGGCGTCATTTTGGCATGACTGGTTATTGCGGGGGCATCTGCGGAGGCAGACTCCTTGTGAGAATGACTGGATGATGCCTTACGATAACCAGTATTGCTTCTTCTTACTGCTCACCTTCCTGAGAAGACCATCCATGGTAGGTGTGAAGGATTTTCATCTGAGTAAGACAAGGAGTCGTTTCCTTTCCATCACACTCCCCATTCACTGACTATCACGTTCTCTTCAATTGGTTCTCAACTTACTCGCCTCTGCTGCCCTCGTCCACGCTGCTGCGAGAGGAGAGGAATGGAGAGGAGTGGAGGGGAGCGAGGTGGGTAGAGTGAGAAAGAGAGAGCGAGAAATTACACAGATGTCTGCATCTTTACCGACGAACAATTTCTGCAAGTGGGGTGTCTCCCAATTTCCTCTCATTCTACAAAGCTCTGCTGAACGCGTTGCTCATTCAATGATGTAAGTCACAACAAGGTGACTAAGAATTGCATTTCAGTAGGGTACAGCATCCGTTTTACTGTTTTAGCCCCAGATGGACCGATATCACCCGAGAAATTTAGCAAAGGATAAGTGGATTTGGTGTGGTACCTATCATAGAAGGACTGCATGCTGGCAGAAAAAGGAACAGGATGAACAGCACACAGACGGACACACCGATGAACTCTCGAAGGAGGAGGAATCGGGTGATTGGATGTAGAAGCCTCTGACATCATGTCCTCTCGACCTGTGCCACGACAGCCGCGATGGGAGGTCAGTCTTAGGCCAATGACAGGCCCCATTCTGCGTGAAGAAGCAGAGGCTTCCCCACCATTTTGCGGGCCGAGAAACTGCCAACATATTTTCACGGAATTATTTTCCTCCCTTACCATTTCCACCATGCAACCGCCTCATTTCAACGCTTTACGCACCCATACACGCCATGTAGACACGTATTACTTGGTGCTACAAATGACAAACACGGAGAGATAAAGGGAGAAAATGTGAGGCGAGAGAAACAGAGGCAAATCCCTGACATGGGAAGTTTCACTTCATCTGGCCATGTCGGCTGTTTGGATCGCGAGTGTGTGCCGAAATGGGTGATGTTGGGACCCAAATGCGTCGTCTCACCTGCTCGTCTCCTTGCACTGAGACGATATTGTTTGATGATGCTCTTTTTCAGAGCGCCAAAATTCTCCTTACGACTCAAATCAGCTGGCGAGTCACCGCTTTTTGTATGCAGGAGTAGAATCATCAAGCGCTGCATTTCGGAGATTCTGCGTAAGTATCTCTCAGTTGTCTCAGCCATTTCCTCCTTCTTGTCGTCGCAATTGGCCGTAGAGGCGAGGTTTGTTAGTCAATGTCCTATCGTCCGCAAGGTAGCTTGTTCACAGTCGATTGACTTTGGGCGACTAATGCTGGTCATATCATATCGGCACCCCTCGAGTCTGAGCGACAGCAAAGGGGAGATGTGGAAATGAATGGGTCTGTGTTACAGATAGGAAGTGCAAGATATGGCGAAGGCAGTCGTTGGGCACAAAGTGAGTTAATGCTCCCGATGAGACAGAGGAGCAGAGACAAAAGCCGCTGAGAATCTTCGGATGTTTACCCCTCAAGGGACCCATAAACTCGAGATAAGTCGGCCGTCTAAAGCTGCAGGAGTTGGACAATCAGTGAAGAACTTCTGACACGACCAACTTCAAGGGTTATGTGCAATCGGCGCAATACGCGCTCACCCGCCTGAAATATCCCCTGGGAAGTGCGCAGTGCGGGTCGCACGAGCCACAAAAGTTTACAGCTTCACTAGCACAGAATGCGTCCATTGCCACTGAATGTGGCTCTTAGGAAGTGAAGAGGAAAGTGTTTCAGTTGTTGCAGCCCACGGAGCACGTTGCAAAGTGGATCAGAAATCGGCAGAGGATCAGGAAAGTAGGCGTCGCTGTGTGAACAAGATTTTCACAGGACGTAGAAAAATTGGCCTTCACATCTTCATCAACTTCCAGCTCACCACCTTTTTTTCTGCTGCTTCCTAACTCATGTTGCGTGAGAGAAGCTTTCAGGCCTGCTCTTCCAACTGCTCCTCCACCACAGTAACACGTGCTTGGAGGTGGAAGACGAGGAATGAAGAAAACGGCAGTACAGTAGCTTTTTTATCGTATTCTTTTGCGTGTGGTAAAGGAATAGGCTATCAAAACGAAGAGTGGGAAGAAGGCGAGCCACTTTGGTGGTATGAAGATGAGATGACATGCTGTCCGGTGCGCAGTCCTCGGGCTCCCCTAGCTCATTGACAATCGCAGTGGATAAAGTTCCATGTGGGCCAGGGGGTCTTGAGAGGAGCATTTGTGAAGGTAGAGAGATGAGAAATGACAGAGGTAATTATAATAGGAAAAGGTAAAACCGTGAAGAAAGTGGAAGCTGATTATCAGAGAATGCGATGGGAGGCATGTTGGATGATTAGGTTAGACGTGCAAAGTACGTGGTCAGAACGAGATGGCACTAGTTTTGTCAATTGGCATCTGACAGCAGACCTGTCACAAATGCTTGCATCACCGCTACCTCATAATTCGTACCACATAAGTGTCAGATATTATACGGCTGACAGCAAGGACGGCGCATTAAGAACCAGGGTAATTGCGCGGGTGGGGTAGGAGAGCCGGAGGAGCAGCGATGCCAGATGATAGTGCATAAGGAGTAGCAGTGTTGTGTCGTAAGCAACGATTTTGACCAAATATTGTCCGTTGCATGCCCATTCATTTAACCTTTGGAGGCAGAACCGCAATCTCGAAGACTCAGGCAATGGACGCATTAGAGCTCCCCGTTTGGGAAACAAACATCGTGCTGTGAATGTGGTGGACTCACGTGTCTGTCAATGGAGTGGAGCAAACGGAAAGGACGGAGTGGAGATTATCCTCGAGTTTGAAGAGGAGGTGAGCAACTCGGTGCTGTCAATCAGAGAATGGAGACATGAAGGGGAGCTCAGGTGAATGCCTATCGTCTATCGGCCACGTTTATGTGTTGAAGATGAGAGAAGTGAGGAAGGCGAACATAAGCAAAGCCAAAGTCCACTGACGACAGACTGATTATCTGAGACCTCCTATGTTTCCCGTCGTGCTTCCCAACCCTAAACTGGACAAATGACAGCACACAAGCTGGCCCCTCTTGCCTCCCTTGTCTTGCCTCTCCCTTCATGCTTTACCTTGACCCGCCCTGCCTTTCCATGCTCCCAGTCACACGGCACTGCATGACAGGCTAAAGACTTCTCCGCCGCCCCACAATCCTAGCGAAGCCAAGTCATTTGAACCAGACCGAAGGAGGGACTTTGCAAGGGTCGAGCGAGAAGGGGAACAGTAGAAAGCCAGGAAACCAATTGTGCAAGCCAGCATTACGAAAAAGGTATCCCAACCCATTACCCACTAGCAAGATGCGCCAACCCCTCCCTCCTCCGTCTCCTTTATTCAGTGTGCATCCATCCTCCTACACATGGGAAGAGGCCGTAAATTGACACGCATTTAGCCTTACTTCTTGTTGACTCAGTCGGTTAACACAGACATCATCGCGGCAATTGAAATAATTCATGAGGAGAAAAGTGACAGTGTGGTGAGAAGTGAGGGAGAAGGAGGTAGAGCTTTCTGTTCTGGTGGTAATCGGGATTCTCGAGGGAAGTCACGTGACTCATGGGGCGCTGATACCCCTCAGACGATCCACAAATTTTACATTTACTCTGTCCTTTTCTCCACCCAAAATGCTCTCCACTCGCTATTTCGAATGTATTTATGAAATCAGGAAGAATAATGTGCACAAACAATGTCATGCATCGGACGTTAACTATACTGATGGGGAAGTAGGCAATCAATTAATTGTTCAACTGCCACTCTGTCAAACTTATCTTCGTTTCTCGTCTTGCAACTAGGTAAGCAACAATTTTATCAAGTTCTCCATCTTTCTCTTCAGGTGTCAAATTTTCGTCGTGGGTCACTCGCCTCAGCCATTTCAACCAGTCATAATTCTTCTCCTCCTCTTCTGATATTACTTCAGTTCTTTCCTTTGGCACTTCCTCAGTGAAGGAATATTCCTCTCCTCCAACTGGTCCAACCCTTCCCTCCATGCGTCTACGCTTAGGCGCACTGCATCCCCAGTTGTGACGGACCTTTGGAGGTGATGTGATCCGGTCAACTTCTTTTTCCGTGCCAACTGTCCTCCTGGCAAATCCCCCACTCCGCCTTCTTTCAACGCCTTCTTGGCTACCACTGTCGATGGGACGCTGGCTCTGCAAGCGCTTGTGTGCGCTGCTAGTGACCCACCAGATCTCATCATCGTGACGTAATCCCCACCTGCTTTAGGGCATTCCGACTCAGTTGGCCTACTCCTCATAATGTTCTCTTCCAATATGTCATGACCATTTTTATATTCCATACACTGTGTGCCGGCGCAATGGCTGCTATTTCCACAGCTCTTCGCATTTGGCATTTGCGTGGCTGTGCGCTCAGTGCTTCTGCCCGCCTGAACGGACCTTTCGGTGGCGAAATCATCACGTGGCCAGATGGTCACAATTTGCAGTCTGGAAATGCTGAGAGAGGCTTTTGCGGCGGGGGTATGAGAGGCTTTTGTTTGTCGAGGGTTTTCTACTGTTTGCACAGTAGTTTCCTTGGTGGCGACAACGCAAGGTGCAATTTCGGTGATTTTTACCTCCGATGTGTCAAGCACCTTGGTCCTTAACCGGTCATGGGGATTGAAGAGGTTTTCGGGATCGGCGCTATAAGACTTCCTCCTTCTCCGGAGACGCTTCCACTTCTGCCACAGCGACGTGACAACCTCGCGTCGACTATGAGATTCAGACTTGCTCCTGGATGAACGTGCATTGCCCATCGTCGGAAGATGAGTTTTAAAGACGCCAATCAATATTTCCTAGGTCAAACGCTTCAAGTGTTTATGAATATCGATTTCCCACTTGTCATTTCTTCGCCAACTGTCTGAAACACTGCACAAATGAAGTGTTGGGGTAAAATGTCATTCCATGGGAAGGGTTAGCTTTATCCATGTCCTGCATGGATGACCGTTTTGGTTGCGCCATTGCCAGCGTCAAGAGAGTTTTTGCGATAGTATTTACAGTCGAGTCAAAATATTTGCCCTATTCTCCACTACTTTCAATCAGCAAAACTAACTCATTTAAAGCTTCGTTACATGCAATAGATGGACGGCGTGGAAGTTTTCCCTCCCACTCAAAAGTGTGCATTTTCTGCTCTTTGGACATCACCCGAGGAACATTGAGCAAGGTGGGATGTACATGAATGCCACAAATGCTGACACGCGAAATAAGTTGATAGACTCATTTGCGGCCGTGAATATAGTCCTTCCGATGGAGGCCGCTCTACGCCATAATGTTCAACTTGAGGCTTTCGGTGAAACATTGCTGACTCCTACCTTTCCTGCTCCAGCCAAACAGGCAGGCATAGCCACGAGTCACAAGTTATATTCGTACTCTTCGGGGACAGTGTTTTACTTTGTGAGTGTTTAATTGCCTATTCTCGATACTTCCTATTTGCAAAAATGTTTTTTCACAATAAATCTTCATCTCCTCTGTGAGTGACAGTTAATAAGGTGTGGGAGTGTGGCGTAGAGTTCGTTGGAAGGGAGAATAAATAGTTTACTGAGTGGACTTGTAACCTTTGTCGTTGAAGCTCATTAGTTAGAGAGTTGTCAAATCATAGCGGGCAAGTGAGAGACAACTAAGTCAGTTTGTGTTGGTAAAGCATTGCTCCAGGCCTTTGACCATTCTTCCAACACAGTAATTTTTTTCCACAAAGGAGGAAGCAAAGTGTCACACATGCCACTATATTGAAATGAAAGATGCAGAAAGAGTGTTTTCCTTAGAACAAAAGGTTGTTGAATGCTTTTTGACTAGCCGTCACGCAAGACTGCGTCTACGGCCCCATAGCATCAGTGCGCCAGGCTGACATTCCATTTAGCTGCCTTGCTAGTGCCTCAACAGAGCATGAACGACACCCACTGCACTCACTGCACTGACCACGATGGTGAGCGAGTGAGGAGCCATCGCCCTGCGCACACACACACACACACACACACACGTATGCATTCTCGCGCACAAGTAGTCGCCTGGTGAGTGGATTGGGAAAGGGATCAGTTGGATACCTGCATTGATCTATCCGATTGATAAGCATAACCCTTCGTTCCGATTTGAGTGCTCTTCTCCTAGTGTACCAGCCGTCAAGCATCCAGACTCTCTGACTCATAGCCGTGAGATTAGAAGAGAGCTTCTCACACATGTGGGGTGTCGTAGAATATACATTAACATCGATGAAGGAAAATGCGCAAAAAATGATAAACATGCTTTTTTATTTGGGAGGAAATCCATTCTACTGCCATAATCTCATTCCTTCTCGTCTGGAAGGTGATAGCGTTATGTTACACGCAAAGATAGACAATGGCTCTTTTCCCACCTTCTGATGTATTGTCAGGTAAACACTCCTAGGCGAAGTGTTGGAAATGACGACAAAACTTGGTGGAGCAACAAGTTGGTAAACGAGCTTACATTCCTCCCAGTCAGTGGACTTCGTCAGATTCTACAAAGATGAGTAGGAAAAAATTGGGTAAGATTAAACCTAGGAAGAAAACGAGTATAGGCCATATGGGGCAAAGCTGTCTAGGAATGTGATGTGGTGCGAGAGGAGTTTTGTTAGACGGTGAGATAGTAAGTTTGCGATCAGGCGAGATAGGCGAGTCAGCAACCGTAACATCTGCAGCATCATCGCAAGCAGCAACAAACATGCCCTCCGTCAATACATGGCGGCTTTATCCCCGTCCCATTTACAGTAGGTGCACCGAGTCGCACGCGTGTGTCGAGATTCCTCAACCGACAGGTGGGCTGATCAAGTAGCCATCATATCCAAAGAAAACTTGGCAACCGAGCGTTTTCGGTGGGTGGAAACGAGTGTTAACCTCACATCGATTCAATCATTCTGTCCATCACTTCGCGGTCCCGAAGTCGTGAAATTGTGTCGTTCTTGCCAAAACGTAGACTCTGGGTGAGAGTGAGCCTATCTTATGAAATATGTTTTCGCATATACGTAGGTATGCGACTAGGAACAGATTCCGTGTCAGTTCTCAGCAGATATCCTTACAGATATGTGAACTTTCAGTGTCTGGCAAGGCAATCGAGGATGATGACAAGATTGCAGAAAGAAAGTGTTCGCTACTCGGGCGGAGAGCGAGTATCACGGCATTTCTGTCCATGCCTTCATACCTGGGTCCATTCTCAACTAGGAGGGGCAATTTGTCTGATTTCGCGGCAGAATTGCACAAATGTACCTTGTGCAACGTACACTTCTCTCGTGTCCTCATAAGGTCGTTTAAAAAAAGGGAAATCGCGGCTTCTGTTTGAGGCAGTGAGAGATGGGGTAGAGAATGGCGAATGCAAGTTTAATCTCCCTTGGCTGCCCCACAGTGGCTTCCTTTCACCGATCCCCCCTTTAGCTAGAATTTGCGCGCCGAAGAGCATAGATTGCACTAAGAAGGAACGGAATGGAGAGCGTCGCGTGCAGTGCCTACATTGGGAGTTTGAGGAAAGCCTTGTGGTGGAGCCTTAAATAGGCCCACACGTCGTCAGCTTCGTTCGACTGCAGCTCAAGCGGTTCAGACGAGCAGGCACTTGCGAACGCACAGACTAGATATTAGTCGTCGTCTTTGCGTAGTCCAGTCGCCTGTGAGCTCACCGGCCAACTGGAACTGGATGCAGGTTGATGGGATTTATTAACGGAGGACGTCTTCTCGATTAATGATCCACTCACCACTCGCTACACGAGAGGCAGTTAGTGCAGTCCTTATAGCATTTTCACCCCGAGGGAATTCAACTCGAAAGCTATTAATTTCTCTACTTAATTCCGCGGACTCCTCTGACTTAACTACCTCACGCAGGCAATTCACCATGAGGTGACGAGGTAAGTCTTTGGTGCAGAAAAGAGATGCTGAGTGAAGATGAAGAAGAGGTAGAAGTAAGTTTAATGGAACAAAGTCTTCTTGTGACAGAGAAAGCAGAGGAAAAGAAAATCTCGAGTCACCGAGGAAGACAATGTGCGGGCGAGTGGTGGGCAGGAGTAGAGATAGAACAGCTGACAGAACTCGCCGTTGCATGTGTCGTGCAGTTCAAGAATGCCAGGGCTCACCCACCGACCTTAAACTCACGGCCTGCACCCTCCGAACTCGTTAAACTCACTGATCCCTCGACCCTCTATCACCACGACAACGGTTGCACAACTGCGGAGGCGTTCCCAATGGGGAAGGATGATTGGTCGAGTGACGTGACTGTATCGGCTGCCGAACTCCATGTGAAAGTGGGCGAAGTGAAGCACGACTCGTAAGTGCATCGGCAATGTAGACGTCATGACAGGGCATGCTGATGTCGGCTGGACAGCTTGACTTCAATAAAAGGACCATTCGCGCTCCGCAGAAGATTTTCAAAGGACGTAGAGAATTTCTTATTCCACCTCTTCATCTTCCTAACCTCGCTTCTTTTTCCATATGTCATTCGCATGGGAGAAGCATTATACCCTGCTTAGTCTAACTACTCGCTTCTCTTACTACTTCACTCCATCAACAGGCGCTCGGAGATGGAGGACGAGGAACATCCCATTAGAGTTCAATGACGTACAGTCGCACTGGCGTGCTAGTAGAAAGAATTACTAGGATGGCTCTTTTGTGGAATAACCTCTCAATCCTCATCCCCTCCCCCCGCCTAGCCTTCAGATTCGACACATTTGTGCAATGAATAGGCGGAGGGACCACCCGACTGATTGGAAGAAGACTCTTAATTTACTAATCACACAAGAAGGAGGAGTTAGAGCAACCCCGACGGCCACAACAACAAGGACAACAGCCCGTGACCATCTTGGTGGACTACCCTAAACAAGAGGCCCTTCAAATGGTCGAGGAGCAAGCAGTGGGCTACCGACTACTACGACACCAGTAAGTAGCCTCACATTTTCATAGTGCTTCTACCCAACGCACAACTCATACCTTCGATGTTAACCTCCACAACACTGCAACAGTTGCCACAGTAGGGCCAAGCGCCCACCTACTTCATTTGGCTGACGCAATTCTACCATGGCTTTGCGTGAGGGAACAAAGCGACACGGTTTTGTGGACTTAGTGCTCGCTTTCTAATTCACTCCGCCTTCCTTTTCGTCATGAGCTTTGTCACTGTCTTGTTTTCCGAAGGAAGGATTACTCGCGATATCTGGTAGCACATATAGTATGTGTTAGCAAGGTTGTTCGAGATGGGTCGGAAGAGGCCACTTGCCTCTTGCCACTTTTGTAGCCGCAAATGAACCGTTGCTATCCCTCTGACTGCCCTTTATTTCAAACATGTATATATTTCGCTCCTCTCACAAAAGCTTTATTTTTCTAATTCGGTGGCTCATGGTGGCATGTGCCTCGGTGAGCGAATCCGAGAACGTTTGCAAATGTCACAATTACCGATAGCAGTTTCCTAATAGCAGTAATTTTGGTAAGTTGAACTAAGCAGGAGAGGTGAAAGGAAAATTGGCCCGAATGACGCAGAGATTAATAAGAAGACTATGAAGTTCTTATACACATTTACTCTTCCCTTTCTGTCAACCGGCATCCCCTTGGCCTTCTTCATTTGGGCAAAATATTCTGGCTGTAAAGCTCTACGTCTTCTCGTGAATTTTCTTTTTGCACAGTGGAAGTTGGATGGGACAGGCTGAGACTGGGCTGGTTACGGGCCACCTCGCCACTTACGAGGGAAGAAGGCAGTGAAAATAATTCAGACATTAGTGGTAGGGAAGTTGGAGACTTGGATGACATTATTGTGGAGAAAGAGGTAACACATGTGTGGAAGTCGTCAATTGGGATTAGCATGAGCCACCTACGGTGGTCGAGAGAAGTGGCCTTGTAGGTGGACGAGGAATTTTGTTGTCACTTTCTACGTTACATTCATTCACTGATGGCAATGACGTAAGAGTCGATGTGGGTTAGGAGGTGGGTGATGAGAGGATGAGAGAATGGGAGAAGAAGGCAGAGTAAAGAGATGAAGCAATGATTAGAGATGAGGTGAGGTGGAATTGACGGTATCCAGGTCACTTGTGCGAGACGAAACGAACATTCTGGTGCAATTTACTACACGGCAGTACAATTTACAACCGTAGTCAGCACTCTCGAGCACATTTGCCCTTCACAACGCTTTGGCATTCCTAAAACTGACCAATCTAATTTGTGCTGCTGAATGGGAAATGAGTAACATAAAACAGTGTGGTATTTTATGGGGGGCTTTACATGTCGGGACAAATTTTGTCACCCCTCACTCGTATCATACCCAGCATCGCCTCACTTTGCGAGGGGGGATCGATTATGCGCCTGTTCCTTAGATTCTCGTGCTCCATGAGTTTGTATTGCTGTCAGGCTCATCTCCCAGGAAGTGGGCATAGCAGGCGTCCCAGTGTAGCGTGAAAGGCTGTCAACGAGCAGCAGATGCGCCATACTACAATGGGCAAATTTCAGGCACTTTGACCGTTGCAACCCGTCCGCGTTGATCCACTCGACGTCACTCCAACTCGACCTCCACCTCCTCTACCCAGACCTCGTCCACCGCCCCTACCCATTCCAGGTGAAAAATCCTCATTTTTCGACATTTTGAAAGTTGGCTGCAGTCCTGAAACCGACGCGCCATAACTTTGCAGCCTAAAGATTTTACGCGCATGCAGACGATCAGAGGGTTGCTTTTGGATGAAAAGGGGAAAGGGAGAGTGATACAGGGTCTTCAATGACTTCTTATCAACCTGTGCTCACTCTAATCGGCCACATCTTCTTCTTTGGTGGCTGCCAATTATCCTTTCATCTCCTCGCCTCAGTCCAACTTGGCAGCTGAGGATGCCAATAGAACTGCTTTCTGGGAGCTGCACTGAAACATCTCATTCACTATCAAGTCAGTCGGTAATCTTGACACCCGCAAATGCTCTCGGATTTACTCACCGAGGCACGCACCACCGTGAAATAATTTATATCGCCTTTAAGCCACTGAAGTAGGCGAAAAGGGGAAAGAAGAAAGCTTTTGACAGACGGGTGCCAGTCGTTGTTTGTTATATTCTTCCTATTCCACATCCAGACACATGTCCACGAGTCATTTGTAGACTTTGCCGTAGCACAAAGACATACAAAGTCGGGGGCCAGGTTAAGGAGGATGAAGGGGTGGAGCGGGAACTCCTGCGCGTAGCTCGATTGATCCTTGTGAGAAGCGGCATCTTCCCGCTGAAATCATTAATCGCTGCCTCAAATGGTCTTCGTATCTACCGGTGCCTTTTGATCCACCTCGCCTCCTGTTCCATGATGTCCGGCAGCCGTATCTGCTTCCTCAGAAGACTAGTGACGATAGATGACAGACGCATTCTGCGACAGTGAAGTTGTAAGGGTGTGGGACTTTTCGTCCCGCTTCGCGCACCTTCTATGGGGCATTTCAGGCAGCCAACTCAACTTGTTGCCCATTAGTTGCACCGTTCACAATTCCATGCTGGCAGGAATTGTGCAGCCATAAAGCAGATTTTTGCATTTGATTTATGCCCGGAGGCTGCACGCATACTATCTGTTGACCTCGTTGAGTTTGAAGTTCCTCGCTTATTTTCCAAGTCCTTTGGTACTGGGCAGCAGAGCTCTCAAAAAGACATTTTCACCTTTTAATGTTGGTTCCGAATCGGTGCGTTCTTTCTTTTTTCCTCAGTCTCTTCGGGAACACTAACGCGCTTCTCTTCCAACAATGTTCCTCGCCATAGGTCGCACTTACAATCTGTAACTTTGTCTGTTCACTGCTGTCGTTCACATAGGAGAGATGTCCCGTTGAGACGACTCAACGTTAGTCGTCTCGACAAGCATAGAAATGTGTTTCTTGAGTGCATTCAAGAGGCACATAGAGAATGGGTGGATGATGGATGGATCTTGCAGATGAGCAGTAAAAGTGCGACGGGAGCTGAGTTGGTCCCTCTCCTCCTGGGCATGGGCACCGAGAGCTGAAGGTAGACGTGACTTAGTGCTAACTACGCGGGAGCGTCAAGTAATGCGAATGAAATTGTGCATCTCATTCTGTGTGAACTCTGGTAAAAGCATCCCACGCTACTTGTGAGCACTTTACTTTGACGGAGACGAAGGTTTGCGTAGAGGCACTCTTTGGCAGTGCAGCGTTATTTGAAAATGAGACACATCACGATGTGTTCTAAGAATAGGCGAGGTTTTAAGCTTAGTGGTTAAGCAGGCACAGACTTGGTTACTTTTTGTTCAATTTGGGCTTTTAGACGTGAAAATGACCAGGCTAATGAAGGCTTAAAATTCGCCAATCCTGGACGCGGTCCACTTTGTTCAGAGCCATCTTCACTAGAGCGTTAAGCACTTATACGACGGTGGAAGTTACTTGCAGCAAAATGTGGTTCGGACGCCGCCCCCAGGGTGGTGAATTGTACGCACGGGGAGTTGACACTCATATCAGTGTGTGGACGTACTGAAGTAAGGAAGGCGGTGACAACCGCTACACGGAGTCCACTCGGGTGGAGGCGATGACTGTGAGTCAAATCATTGTTCGACATCAGGCAAGGGGATGGCTGAAGAGGCGTAGTGAGACAGGCGAAAAATGGTAGGTACACTTGTGTGAGTGGGAGGGAACCCCTCCAAAATCGACGCAAAATACGTTTTATTTTGCATAGAGTGAAGAGGCAGGACTCGATGAACTTGTAATTGAATGGAAAGTGGCCTTGAGTCGATGGAACGAAGGCGATCTGATTTCTAACTCCAGTCAAGTCAAGTCAAGTCAAGTCAAGCAAGCTGAATTGACAGGGACCAAATGAATAGCCGACCTGACCCGAAGTACGAGGCTACACGCGGTGCTGTTAGTGTGTGCCACATGCCCACGAAATCTCCACTCTACGTGGCCGACAATTGAAAATACCTTTAATCACAAAATAAGGCAAGTAACCGTGTGATTGGCGAATGGGTGCTGCGGCAATGAGGTTTGCAGCGGTGAGAAGACGGCGATCGCCTTCCTCTGTCTCTTTGCTTTCAAAATCTTGCTGCACCCGCATCTTGCCCCTCAAGCTCAATGCATGGTACATGGTGTGGGCCACACTCACTGTGACGGATCACCTACTCCCATGAAAGAAGCTTGGCTGAGGTGGAGGTGGAGGTGGCAAAAGCCACTCTTCACATCATCAACACCATGATCTCGGTCAAGTGACTTGGTGTTTTAAGTGGATCGAGCTCTGTTTCACGCCGTGTCGAGGCTCTCGTCACGGAGTAAGGAGGAGTCAGGCAAGTATGACTAAATGAGAAATCGAAGAAAAACGAGCCTCCTACAGTTATGCTTCTGTGGCTCGCCTAGCAAAGACATGCGGTAAAGTTTCGAGCGACGTAGAGGTAAACGGAGTGGGAGAGGGTGAAATTAAGAGAGCGAAGGTAAACAACTGAGCAGCAATTTGCGATGTCAACAGAGACAAGTAGCCCGGACAGAAAGCCGTGTCATCTACTCACCATCACAGGAAACGATGTCTCGTGTTTTGAAATGAGATATTTAACATACTCCACTTATTCCGCCAACAGAAGCATGTCATCACGTACGAAGCACATATCAATCTTATTCCCATGCGAAATATGGACCGAAATGAAGTGGAATTTTTGGGGAAAAGGTTGTTCCGAGCACCGACTGCACAACAGATTTGCATTCATGCCTTTTCAACCTTCAAGAAAAAATGACTTCAGGCGCAAGTGAGGGCTAAACTAGGTGCATTTTCACCTGCCGGCAGGCACCAATTTCTCCTAAGTATTCTCGAGGTTTCAAGTCAGTTTGTGACGTCAAAACGGAATTAGTGAGCATCAGGTACCCCGCCAAGCAGAAGGCCTACACCGGCGCCTGGTGTGAGGATGAAGGAAGAACCTTTGTGGGATAGCCACTGAATCAATCGACACCAGGAGCCAGAACTTAATTGTGTCCCTATGAGACTGTCCAGAGTGGAGAATAAACACATCGCTTTGAAATGTAAATGTGGCTGAGGCCTCTCATTCTCCGAAGTTCGAAGCGCACGGGAAATGAAAAAATACTACAGACGCGTTCTTTTCTGCCATGAATTTAGATTCTAAAGCAAAAAAAGGACAACATCACAATTACGCGTTAACTACGGTTTCCGCAATCCTGGGAGTCGAAGAAGTCCTGCCTCCACGGTGCCTCTTGCTGCGGGTGGCACGTAGCGCATGAGGCCGATGAGCATTACGCTCGGCCGGGTAAAATGCCGCTAACAAGGTTATCCAGACGCCTGGCTCTGCTCTTTAGACTTTAATTCTAACGAACCACCTTGTTGCATTGCTTTATCGCCCTCACGGAGCTGGGCTTGTAATTTCTTTGTATGTTTGGTTTTCCGTTGGCGGCTGCCTCCATGTCCAATTGCAAAAGCGTTCCTTCCACACATGTCTGCTCAACTGCCTGCTCCCCCGACTCGCCGCCTCCTCGGCTCCTCGGCTCCTCGACTTCAGCTGCTCGTCCACCTTTGTGTCTCACCAGGTGATACCACCTACTCGCGCCGTCTACTTCTTTCTCCAGAAGCAGCAGAAGAGATGCGTGAATCTCCTTCTCCGCTGCAAAATAAGAGAAGTCATTGGCTTAAGGGCCTCACCATTTGATAACAACTTCCACCCACACTTGAAGACAATGTACACTGGTCGCTTACAGACTTCCGTGTTGATACTTCGTGGGCGGAGTCTCCTCACTGTAGAGCTTTCCGGTTGGCACCTATGCAGAGGAGACACATTCTCTTCAGTCGAGATCACTCGTGCAACCCACTGCGCCACACTACTACCGGCCGCAGGAGGACTATTTTTCATCGTAAGACGAGGTAAGTGAACACTCACGGATTCGTTTGAACGCTTCTCCAGGGGCTCAGAGTCGTCATCTTCGGACACATCTTCGAGTAGAAAGTTCCACCAACCATTGGCAGATCCGCCCTGTGGCTGGCTTTGTCGACGGCGTCTCCTCCCTGCCACGTGTTCCGTTGGCAACTGTGTGGCGTGGACAGAAACAGTCTCTTGAGTCAAAGATAGCTCCTAAACCATTGCACCTCAGGCCTCAGGAGGACTACGGTGATCGCAAGATGAAGTGAGCGAACACTCACGGGTGCCTTCGAGCGTTTCTTCGGCCGACTCGGAGACATCTTCCCCAGACTCCTCCTCCCGCATTAATGCGTGCCAGTCACACACGGAGGCACCTGCGAGCGGCTTCGCCAACGTCTTCCCGCTGCAACGTATTCGATTGCCAACTAGGCAGAGAAGACACATTCTCGTCACTCGACGATCACTGATACACCATCGGCCAACACTCCTCGAAAAGACTACGTTGACCATGAGACGATGTAAGCGACCACTCACGGATGCGTTGGAGGGCTTCTTCAGCCGACTCAGAGTCATCCTCCCCAGACTCAGACTCCTCTTCTTTTGCCCTTCTCTCCAACTGCAATTCCACGTCTCTCTCCCTCTCACCCTCTCCTTCTCCCTCTTCTTCCACTTCCACTTCCTCTCCTTCTGCTTCTACTTCTCTCTCCCTCGATCTCATGCTTACACTTTCGTATTCTGCCTCTGAAAATACATCTCTCATGCTTATTACTTCCTCAGCTTCTTCCTCTCGCCCTCGCTCACAATCGTCTTCCTCCATTTCCTCCGTCGCGATCCTCGCCCTCGCATTCGCCCTCGCCCTCGTCTCCGCAACCGCATCCACATCTGCATCCGCAACCGCTTCCATTTGCGCTTCCGCATCCATTTCTGCTTCCACTTCCGCCTCCGCCCTAGTCGTCGTCCCGTTCCCTGTCGACGCATCCGCTTCCATTCTCTGCTCCGTCTCCGCCTCCGCCTCCGCTTCCATCTCTGCATCCGACTCCGTCTCCGACTCCACTCGCCCTTTTTCATCTGTCTCCACCTCCACCTCCACTTCCACCTCTATTCCCGCTTCTTTTTCCACCTTCTCTCTCCAACCTCCCTCCACTTCCATCTCCAAGTCTGTCACCGTCTCCGTCTCCGTCTCTGTCTCTGTCTCCGTTTCCACCACTACTTCCACCGCCTCTTGCGCTTCCACCCTCCACTCGTCACTGTCTGTCTCCGCTCCTGCAAAAGCCCAAGCCCAATCCAAAGCCATTGACTCTGACTCTGGCTCTGGCTCTGACTCGGTCTCACCTTTCGTCTCAATCTCCTGGGCCATCACGCTCTCATTTCCCAATTGTGCTGACTCTTCCTCTTCTCGCTCCTCTCACCTCCACTCCACCTCCACCTCCACTTCCACCCACCTCCACTTTTCTTCCACTTCAACTCCTCTCTCACTTCTTCATCCTCCTCATTCACTTCGAGGATAGTGGTAAGGCGTCAAAGGTGGCATGAATAGGGCATGGCGCCCTTGGAGGCAAGGTGAATGGCGCAAGCGGCCTAGAGGAATTGTGGAGGATGGCGAGGTTAGCACCTGTTGGCAGACTGCAAAAAGAGTTAGTGGAGAGAAAGACTAACCACTTTTCCCTCGTCACGAAGACAGGGTTTGCACTCCGACGGTGTAGCCTCAGGGCCCGATGGCACGCCATATTCAACGGACGTTGACCACGGCGTCGGAGATAAACTCGTTGGCCAGAGCGACTGATTCTTCACTGCAATTGCCAATGGACGGGAGAATGACATAAGGCCGAACAAGCAAACGGCCGGCAATCGAGGCAACTTACCGAGAAGAGTGCCACCCTCCCCCTGCCGTCCACTCGCGCAGTCTACTTTGGGAGGCTGCGGTCGACTCCGAAGTGCCCGAGAATGTCGCCACATCCGCGTGATGACCAATGTGACGAAGCGACGTCCACCGCCCTTCATTCGGTTCTTAATAAAGCAAGCAGGCAAGCACAGCACAGCAAAGCAAGGCTCAAGTTCGCAAAGTCACTTTGTGTGCGAGGAAAGGCGTCAACAAATTCAAATGCAATCGATACCGCCGCTTGCAATCGATAATGGCCGCGTCAGCGATTCAGCAGGCCATGGTTGGCAGCACTTCGTGAGTGGACGCGTTCAGACAGTTGTGAGGGTTAAATTAAAGCGTCAGGTGCCCGAGTGTGTGGTGGCTGCTTTCGGCAGCGGCGTTAGCCATACTCTCGTGGGGCGGTAATGGGCTCGCAGTCTTTTGGCACTTCTGGCTGAACTCAACCTATGCGATGAGGCCGCCACTTGGCAAGCTCACTAGTCTGACCACTCACCCCAACTGCCGACTCGTTCGTTGAAACACCCTCACCTTGGTCTTCGCCTTCGCCTTCGCTTCTGCTTCTGCATCTGTATCTGCATCTGCCAATATCTTCACGCAGTCTAATCCCACCTTCTTTCACCAATTTGCTTGCCCTTGCTCTTGCTCTCGTCATACATTCGGCTACAACTGTGATAACTCCATAAATCAACTGAGCCCAACCCACTCCTCTCGCCACTCACCATTAGCCCATTCTCTCTCCTGCAATACCTTATGCAAAGGGCAAATCTCTTCTGATTCAGTAAGAGGCCGCCTGTCAACCTTATTATTCGCCCTCGATATCAAACAGGTGAGAGTGAATAGACGCTTTCCTCGCCCTCTAGTTGCCCTCATTCCTTCATTCTTCCCTTTCCTTTCCCTCCCTTCCCTTCCCCACCCTTCCTCACTCTTCCCTTCCATTCGATTCCCTTACCTTCCCATCCTTTCCCTTTGTCTATTCTCTTATTTGACCCACAAATCCCTCTCCTCTGCATTATTTGTGCCCTCCTCCTCCTCCTTCTTCTTCTCCTTCTCTTTTTTTCTTCTTCTTCTTTCTCCTATCAATGCTTCTGGTTATCCTCAGATTCCTCCTTTGAGCCATCATCTTGTAACGAGTCGACTATGACATTGCCACTCCACATGGCGAGCACTTTCCTCCCACATGAGACTAAGGCGAGGCCGCGTTTGCCCTAACCACTGATTTCCGCTTCTCCTCACTCTTCTTCGCACCTGTGGTGCGGACAAGTGCAATCTGTCCTCGTGTCCACAATACTATGGTCAAGTGGAGAATACATACAACGCAGAGCATTTCTCCTTCTCTCCAATAAGCCTCACAGACACGCCACTCGCCGTGTGTGCATCTCGTCACCTCGCCACGCATTCCCTGTCATATGGGCAGACAAAGATGAAAATCACCTCCACGTCAGTCAAGGCCTCATTCCCGTTGGCCTGCCTGCCTGCCTGCCTGCCCTGCCTGCCTGCCTGCCTGCAAGCGGGAGGAAGGATTCTGATATTTCTTGTGCTGATGCAGCGTTTGCAGTCAGGTTCCCAACGATTAACAATATCAATCAGTTGTATTTTAATCTGGGTGCATGTGCGGTTGATTCGCATACTCCAATTGCTGACTTTCCCATATCTGTCAAGTGTTATTATTATTTTACGGCCCCCATAGTACAAATATGTTTTGTTTACTGTTTCGGGAGTCACATGGTCTGGGAGTTAGTTTATTGTCTAAACTTTCGTGCATGTGTTCTACTTTTGTCATTCTCCTCCGTAAGGCTGTTGGATCATAAGCTTGGAAGTGGTATATCTCTCCAATTGGTTTGTCTGATGTGATCCAAATTCCTTTGCAGTTTAAGCCTTTGTGCCCGCCTTTGATTGGTACCTGGTGAGCATATCTATCACAGATTTTTCACCTTTCGTCGTGTGCTATTCACCTGTAGTAGTTGAGCGAGCGACTTGTAGGTTGATTTGAAGATTTAGTTGTTTGTAAGCCTCAACGAAATATTCCCTTCATAGGCGTAACTCTATATCGCCGTCTCCGCCTCCGCCTCCGTCTGCGTGTCTGTCTTCTCATGGAACGCCTTGTCGAACATTTTGTTCTTTGTCATCACACCTAATCAAGGAGGACCTCACATTGGTGGCTTGCAGCGCCGAGGTTGACAACGGTTTGATGTTGGTGGAAGAAGACAAACTTGGCCAACTGTTCGTTCTCCGACCTATCTGGACCCGTCTCGTCTCGTCTCGTCTTGTCTCGTCTCGACATGTCGAAGAGGCCGTCATCTATAGTCCCTGACCACAGACAATTGGTATAAGATGTTTTTCCAGCCTGTCTTGAGTCCTATCTTGTAGAGGATTTGACGCAGCTTATTTGATGCAAACAGTGTTCCCACCAAGATGTGACATCCGCCTTCAGGTTGGCATCTTTCAAATCGCCCTGCTTTTTGGACGTGTATCCATTGCATGTGGACAATTTGTTTGACAAAGGGTCTTCCTTCTAGTCGAATTACCTGAAATGATAAGAGTTGAGTACAGGAGCACCACAAGTGTGGTGAGCGAGCACATGCATGCATCAGACACTTGCAGAAGTAGGTCACTTGCGGCTGAGCTTTGTAGCCTCTAAAAGTGAGGACTGTGATTGCCTGACAATCGACTAGACAGCACAGGCGAAGAAAACTTCAACCAGGTCCACGAATGGACGAGGACGGAAGCTTCTGTGATTGTAGAGTCGACATCCTCTTCCTGTCTACCACGTCATTTGGGACTTGGCTCAGAGTCCAAACTCTCCTGTGCAAACCTCCCAACCACCTACGCCTCCATGTACACACTGTGAATGCTCAGTAAACAGACGGGGTTGCACGTGTAGAAAAAACTTCTACCAGGGCTGCTCTGAACTATCCCACTTTGAGTAGCATCTTTCGCCCACGATCACAAAGTGAGCTTCCTGTTGCATCTCGTCAGTTGTCAAATGCCTCGCGCACTTCTCCGTGCATTCGTCCTCAGCTTCCTTCGCTGCCTTGCATTGAATGCACAGCATTTCACCTCCTTTACCGTGGCACACGACGCCGAGACTGCACGAAACTGGCTGCAGATTAGCTTGAGCTGCCTCTTCGACGAGCAACTGACCGGCGATATAGGGTAGCATGTCGACGTGATTGCCTCGTCACTTGAAATGGAGGTAGAGGATCAGAAGAAGCAATAATACGTCTCAGATGAAAAGCTCTCAAAATGAGCATAAGCTCCCGCCAGACTAAACGGCAGTCCGATAAAACAGTAATCGTAGAATAAATGGGGAACTTCGAAAACAAGAAGATCTGAGGACCTTTTAATTCTAACTCGCAGTTGAAGCTCCACTTTCATCAGCACATTTGTCAGTAAGGTAATTGCCCAACAACCACGAAATCCACTAGCACCTCTGATTCACCACAGGAATTTCCAACTATACCCTTCTCTTCCACCTATTTCAATTGCTCCTCCGAAGCAGCGGCTGGAAACCTGACTCTGCCTAATGTGCAATGAAAACCTAATAGTAGTTACTTTGACAACTGTGCCGGAGCTTACTCTCCTGCCAAATTATTTCTCGTTTTAATATCTATTACATTTATGCCCATCCTAACTAACTCAATGTCAATCAGCGACGTTGCTGAGATGCACGTGGCATATTCCACGCCATTATTAAGCAACCTGACCACTGGTAATCGCAGAACACCGCCTGCCCTCCACTGGTCTTCACTTCTTCCTTCCGGAACGCAGGACATCATTCTTCACGTGACACCTCCCTCTCCCTCTCCCTCTCCCTCTCCTCTCTCCACCCTTATGAAAGCGCCTTTCAGTAAGCCTTTCACTCCACTCTCCCTAGCTTTATTTCTCCACGAACTCCCAAAACCACTTCCTCGAAGTCGGTTGACTTTAAATGTGATTGACAGTATCTCACGAAGCCACGACGCTAAATCACTATGCCGGGAAACTTCTTTTGTTCGCTATTAATTTCCATTGGCATAGCGTGACTCCCTTGGCTATTAAAGGCTTCACTTAAATTCGGTTTCTCAAGGCATCCTCCGTTATTCTGCATATGGTAAGGAGTGTTCTTTAACTTATGCGACCCAGAGTTGTACGATAAAGTTTGATCACTCGGTTGTGGCTATCTTGATAGCCACAAAGGGAAATAAAGGCGTCTCCACAAAGGTCTGACAGGAAAATTCCGATGGTGAATTCGCAGGACATGATGATGTCCTGCGTTTGCCTACAAACTGCCCAAGACGACTTAGAGGAGCGCATGCAAGACTGTCCAGGTTATGCGAGCGGTGCAGATGCGTGTTAGAACATCAGCTCAGTGGCCCCTTCACCCTCCTTGACGATCAAGGCGATCTGTTTCTCTACCGTCCCTGATTTCGATACTGATAGAGTGGTGAAGACGAGCACCACGCCCATCTACGTCCCCATCGCAGCACTCACCTCGTCCACTGTGATGGCAGCTCACCGGTCAGGAAGTCGTTCGTCGGAGGCCGCTTCAGCAATATATGTTTGCGATTCGTGCCTATGCAGGTGTTATCGTGAAAAGCACCTACTTTTCGGGATTTTATGTGATGGGTTCCTAGATGCGACGTGAACTAAAGACTTGATGGTACTTTGGTAGCCGTAGTTCCAAGACGATGAGATGAGCTGTGTCATTGAGAGGACTGCCTGTTTGAGGCAGGTGAAAGAGATGTTCACCCCTGAGCGAGTGGCCGAAATCGGGAGTGGTGAGTTTGGACGAAGAATGAAGGAGAATGAAGAGTAGCTTGAAAGAAAAATGGAAAAGTTTATAAAAAAGCCGTCCTGAGTTGCTCATAGAGAAATGGGCACGAGACAGGAGTGGAGATGAGCGAAGGCGATGGAAGTTGATCAGATTAGGTCAAACGACGCGATTTTCCGACCAGGATTATATACAACCAGGAGCGGAGGGTTGGGATGGGTCAAGGTGGTGGGTGGAAGTTGGGAATCAGAGTTGTGGAAATTGACGTTGAACGAGGCAATTTAACGAAGGAAAGAGTGAAGGCGTAGTCACTCAATTGCAAATGGAGCACATGGAACGCGTCTACAGCTCATGTAGGCTTGCGACGTAGGTGAGTATGGCGAAGAGTTGGACATGTTAGGGGATCCCTTCCTCCTCTCAGGCGGAAGCGTTGCTCGGTGCCGCGCCGCAGTCCGCCACAAGGCAGACGGGAGGGGAATGGCAACGTGGTCGCCTTATTGAAGGTGCGATGACAGCACTGAGGTGGGCGGGTCAGTGAAACCTTGTGCGCACCAGAGGCCAGTTCTTCAGCGAGGCCTTCACCGCACCATTCTGGCACGCACACGCCACCCGATGAGTGGTGAGGAAAGTGGAGTGAGAGCCGGAGGAAGGGCGGGTCCAATGTGAGATGTCATGTCATGTCAAGATGATTCAGAGACGTGATCAGGTTTAGCAGTTTGGGAGATGAAATTAAGCGCGTTACGATGGGTATATAAACATTGAGTAATTAGAAGTGTATCAGCTTATTAGGCCATAATCGGCAATAAACCTTACACTAACCGTGCACTTATTTTTATAAAATTAAGAAAAATCAGTTTTAGATGTGGTTACAGAAGACGTAGTTGAAGTGATTAATAATAACACTAAATATTATTTTGTTTTAGTGGGCCGGCTGTGGCCTTGTTTTGCGTTGGTGCGCATTTGAGTGAACGTCCGAAGATGCTTTTGTAGTTCCCGCCGTCGGAGTAAGTCTGAATTTTGTAAGTTTTTGATTGCTAATCATTGCTACCTAATATTTGTCATAAATGCTATTTGGTGAATTCCCCTCGTTGCTGTTGCAGGCGATTTGTCGATTTTGTAGGCTGAAAGAGCATGTACTTATACGAATGGACATTTGCCTCTCGCCTGTAAACTCGCCTCAGATTAAACCCAATTGGCCTTAGTTAGTGTTTACTTAGTTGGTTATTACAGATATCGCGGAGGGCATTGAATTATTAAAAAATGCAAATGTGTCAGATAGTGAGCACACAGTCTTCAGTTCAGTTAAATAAGTAATCTCCGAAATGCTGATGCGTTTCTTGCAGTTTGAAATGGTAGTATTTAACTTTTGTCCGTTCACATGAACTCTGGTTTTCCTTTTCAGCGTTTGTATTAAATCAGAAAGAATGATATACGCATACAATGTAGTGCATTGGACGTTGATCATACTGATGGGAAAGTAGTCAATTGCTTAATTGTTCAACTGTGAACCAACGGTTACTTTTCTTGTTTTTTTTCGTCTTTCGACTAGAGAAGGAAGAATTTTATCAAGTTATTTGTCTTCCTCTTCAGGTGTCAACGTTTTTGTCATGGGCGACTCCTCTCACCCATTCCAACAAATCTTATTTCTCTTCCTCTTCTGATGACCTTAATGTCGGACTTTCATGTGGGCACGAGTAGTTGTCCTTGCATTGAATGTGCTGTTGGTTTTGGCCGATAACAAGTTATTCATTCCAAGCTGTATTACCTCGCCCTGTGGCTTTGCTGTTTCCTGCAACATTTCTTCAATGAAGGTATATTTCTCTTGTCGAACTGGCCTAACATGTATTTACATGCGTCTACGCTTGGGTGGACTGCATCCCCAGTAGTGACGGGTCTTTCTTAATGTCGTGATCCGATCAGGTTCTTTTTGTAAAGCAAATGACCCCCGCGCAATCCCCCACCCTGACACTTTTCCCACACTTTCCTGGCTGCCATTGTCGTTGGCGCACTGGCTTTGCAAGTGATTGTGTGTTCTTCTTTTGCAACACCAGTTTATATCTTCGTGATGTTATTTCCTTCCTTCTTGAGGCATGCCGACTAGGTGGGCACACGTTTCATCGTGTCATATTCTGCTATTTTATGATTCTTTCCATATTCTGCTACCTCAATAGCTCTTCACTTCCAGGATGTGGGTTGCTTTACACTCCGTCCTTTCGCCCGCCCGAACAGACCCTTCGGACGTGAAATTAGTACGTGGCCAGATGGTCACGCTGGGTAGCTGGAATATGCTCAAGAAGGCCTTTGTTAGGATATGTCAACCATCCGTTGTTCGACAGTCTTCTCCTGCTTGTACAGTAGATTCCTGCGTGGTGACAACGTCAGGTGAAACCTCAGTGATTTTCACATCTGATATGTCAAACATTTTGCCCTTCATTTGGTGGGAAGTAATAACCAGGTTATCAGGAAAGTACCAATCAATAATTCCTAGGTCAAACGGTTCAATTCTTTACTAGTGTTGATTTCAACTTGTCACATCTTCGTTAGCTGTGTGCAGCAGAGGATGCGCTCGAGGCGGATTCGGGGCTCAGTCAACGACACCGCCATCTGTGCGAGGGGAGCGCCGATGCCGTCCGTGTTAAAGTATTCCAGTGCAGACTGCACCAACAGCTTCCTGCCCATTCTCCCTTCCTTCTCCCTCTTTCCTCATCTCCTCTGCCCTTTTTGATCTCTGCCTATTTTAATCACTGTAAAACACTGCACAAATAATTTGACGAGGTGTAAAGTCATTTCATGTGTTATGGCCAGCGTCAAGAGAGCTCTTCTGAAGGGTATGTACTGTCAGTTACCAAGTGAAATAATGGAGTAGTAAGACAGTGGATTGATTGTGGTTTGGAGACTTTTAGGAGGATGGTCGGCTGTAGGTGTGTTAGGGAGGTGCGGGGGAAATGGGAGGAATGGTGAGTCTGCGAAAAAGGAGCAAATGTCACTTCGGTAGAAGGATCAGTCGAGCTGTGTGCGGGGTTTTCGGAGGGCGTGGAGGAGTTGCTACTACACCCCTTTATCCTCTTCATGTGTCACTATGCGGCGTCGCAGTCCATAAAGTGATTCTGCTGTTGCGTCAGAGATGCATTATGGCTGGTCTCCTCGAGCCACTTCTTTTTTCTCCTGCTGCTTCACTCCAGCAGCGCGCGCTCGAGGGTGAAAGACGAGAAATCAAGCAAACACCATTGTCGACACTTTGCACTCTTCCAATTTATCACCACATTTCATTTCAACGAGGTTTAGTTGTTCCGGTTAGCTAGCGGGCAGAAACGTTCAGGTGTAATGAATTGGCGGAAGAGTGGTCTGACAGAGACTGGTGGGGGACGGCAAGTGACGTGTGGGAAATGTGTGGGCTATTAAAACGAATTGGGGAAAGGAGATGAGAAAGAGGAGGAAGGCGGTCGGCTGAGAAGCACGTGTTAATAACGGTAATGGACGCGGGTGGTACAACGGTTATGCAAACTTCCCTCTTCTGCCGTTTGTCTCGACGAACATGGATTTGAGTGTCTCAAACCACGGCGACATCGTGTGGACCTCATTGATTGACCTGTAACATCAGACAAGTTCCTTTTTCTCCGCTCGCACCTGAAATCCGCAACTCCTTTCCACTCATCTCCAGTGGTCAGCCCGATGCGATGAGCCAATGAGTTGCAGTCATTCAGAAGACGAGTTGCACTGAACTGTCCTTAAACGGGGTTATAAAAATCGATTGGGAGGGACGCGACGAGGTGAGTGGCCTTGCAATGTGAAGGTGCGTCCCTTGCTAATCCTCGCTGACCGGCATTCTCCACCACCGCTCGCCACTGACGGTATCTCCCAGTATCGGATTATTTCCCCAGTGGAAGCATCCCCCGCTCCAAGGAGTAACTGAACGAACATACGAACGAACGAACGAACAAACGAAGGAATTTCAACGGCTTCACCTGACCGACCAGAAGCTTTTCTTTGGTGCAGCTGAAAACTATTACGATGAGAGTTATTTTTGGCTAAGCGCCCTCTACTTCCATTGATAGATCTCTTCCCCCACCACCAAACACGTATTTAAAAAGTGCGTCACTGTGAAATCAAGCGGATGAAGAGAGTTGGCGAATTAGTACTTACATACTCTTCCACACTGACCTACTGAATCGTCGATTATGCCGGATGTCGCGTGTAAGTGGTATCCTTTGAGCTCGACGAAGAGGGAAGTTGATGGTATTCAACTGCGCTTGGGCGAACCATGCTTTGATCGCACACATCAGAAATTGCCAGAGTGAAATGAGGCTGTCCTCTGTTCTGATTTCTCTCCATGTAATGCGCGAGTCAGCGTCGTCTGCCACACTTGTCGCTAACGCTCCGCTTCTCCACTACTGTCGCCTCTTCCCTTTAAATCACCCACGCAGTTTCACGTGGTTCCGTTTGAATTTCTCCTTCCGCTTCACCTCACCTCGACTCCCCCTGGTTTTGAATAGACTGCTGGTAAGTCAGAACTCGAGGTAGTGGTGTCCTCATAGCGTAGACAAAAACGGCTTGTGCAAATAGAAGCCTCCTTCTGTGCACCCAGAAGATGTCGTCATGCTGGGTTGTGTATGGGGCCATGCCACAGATCCTTGAGGGTGCAAATAGGCACTGGAAACAGAGCTACTGAGATCAAGAGGCTTCAAGGCTGTCGCTCATCAACTCATCACAGTGCATTCTGTCAATCTACCAGGAAAGACTCAGTCCAAGCCTCTGAAGATGCTGTCAGTAGACCGCGTGGATTGGGGAAAGATGGTCTAGTGCAATTCCATCGGCTCTTGCAGTTCGGCAGACTTCACTTGCAAGTACACTAACACGAGACGGAGACCACTGATAAGAGTGAGCGTTGGACTAGGCTCCTCCTGCAATGCTACAACTCATGTGTCTCCTCGTCGTCCGTGAGCACGTCATCTCGAGGGGACCTCTGCTCGGCTGTCGTAATTCGTAGTGATGATGAACATTCGCATATGACACATTCGCTTTCTTGGCATTGACTTGATGCCACATCACATAGCGCTATGAAGTGGGGGTTTTGTCTGTTGAGAATGTTGTCTGCGAACGACCTTCGTGCCGTTTCCCGGATGAATATCCAGGCAAGGTGAATTGCATGGTGTTTTGGGATGAAAAGCTTTTCTTTATGTTCTCTCTTGTCCTAATACATGATTCCACTACCATTGCCTAGTTGTCCATTCTTTTGCTATTATTTTGCAAAAGTAACTTTTGTTTCTCATGCTCCCTTTCAGGATTGACCATCTTATCTTATGGGATTGTGTGTAGCAAACTGTTATTCCGGTGACCAGAGGACTCATCCATACTGACATTGTCCCACCGCATTCGATGTCATTTCAATCTGTCTTTGGCGCCTCTTCCTGCAGATCGGTATATTTGCCCGCTACGTATTGCTCGCTGATCTGCCCTTAAGCCCACTCCACTCCAACTATCGTCAAGTGATGAACCTCTTGTTACCCTGTGGAAACGTTTTAGAACCTATTTTTTGGTATTCGAACTTCTATCATGTGTGTTATACTGAAGCTGCATTATTTCGCTTGCATATTTGTTTGTGGTTTTATCGTGAAGTTAGATCTGTCAGGAGTGTCGTCTTGTCGATATTTAGTCATTGAGAAACAAAATAATAACATGTTATGCATTTATTATTTTGAGTTAGATGTTGGCGCACTTTTATTATTGAATGAAATAAATAGTAAGCGCCGGCCAGTCATCTCTGGTTCATGCTGAGGTTACATTCAACACTTTACACTTTTCAGTGCTTGCATCGTGCACGTAGGCTCTTTGGGCTTAAGCCGAAACCATTGTACCACTGACGGTATGATTATACAAAAGGCACTTGGAAATTTCATGCCTGACGGTGTGGCTCCGATGCGAATAGTTTCCCGCTGTCATAAAATAGAAGACTACTAAAACGTAGATGTTCTTGTCGTTTTTGTTTACCTTTGTAGGTCCTAAAGAGAAGAAGATGCCATTGATCCATGCAACACTAATTGATCAACGCGGAGGCAGTGTGGAAGTACTGATGACGAAGTTATCGCTAGATGGAAATGGAGAGACCAATAATGATCCGCCAACATGAGAGCAGTCAAAAAGCGCCACACGAGGAAAGTGAAAACCCCATGTTAGGGAACTACCAGATTGACATTGAAAGAACACATCGAAGTCAGATTAAAGTGCGCTTCAGACGATTCACAGAACTGGTGATGCTACTACTACTACCACTAAAGCCACAGGTACCCGCCGGAAGAGGAAGAACAACCAGAAGAAGTGGAAGGGTTTTCTTGTTAACATAGCAACAAGCCGATCTATTAATTCGAACTCTTGGTTACTATTGCAGTGAAGAGTCAGTCATCCAGGCCGATGGGTTCATCTCCAGCGCCGTGGTCAGCATCCGCTGAATGTGGCGTTGAGAGGCTTGGCAGGAGCATATCATCCGTGCCATCGAGCCCCGAGGCTACAACGTGGGAGCGCAAACCATGTCTTCGTGACGACGAGAAAAGTGGTTAGGCTTTCTCTCCGCTAACTCTTCAAGCAGGCTGCCAACAGGCGCTAACCTCGCCATCCTCCCCCCTTCCTCTGGGCCGTTTGGACCATTCAACTTACCTCCTTTTTTATTTGTGTGCACACGCAGACACTTGCTCCGTGATGAGTGTGAAGGCGAATGCGCGGACTGTGAGACCAGCCAAGTCGCCTTCTGGTCGACGCGATCCCAGTCAGCGCGGCACCGGCCCACTCATAGGAGGAGGGGAAGGACTTGTCTAGCGCTTCTGCCAGAAATGGGAGAGGTGAACAGTACTTCTTGGAAGGAGGCGGGGAAGGAAGAGAGACGCCCCATTTTGAAGAAAGACAGAGTTGAAAGCCTTTCTACAGCTACTGTTGGCAATTTGGGTCGCCAACAGCGTCATGCTCTATTCAATGTCACCTTCGACGTCTCCCCCACTATCCTCGATGTAAATGAGGAAGACGGAGTGGTGAAGATGTTGGCACAACTGGAAAATGAGAACGGAATGGCCGAGGAGATTGGGATGAGAAGTGAGACGGAGTCAGTCAGTCAGTCGATTTTGCGGAATTAAATGAAAGATTGAACGGCATGTGCTCACTCATCCCACTTGTTGGGCTAATACCCTTCCTCATTATCATTTGAATAAAGTCTATCAGGAGGAAGCGCACGGACTAAAACTTCCCACATATAATATAGTCCGGCCAAAGTCAAAAAAAAGAGTTTAAAGGGGGAAAAAGTAAAGCATATCTACGTTCATTGTGCATAAACTCTTTGCGTCAAATAAGCCGCTTAGAAGTAGGGGCTTTAGTTGACGGCTGCTTCGGTTCAGGACGACATGAAGCACCCAGTAGAGAGTGTGAAAGTCGTCTTTCGAGTAAAGACTGTCCAAACCAAACGAACACCCCTTCTTGCAACAGGACGTATTCCATCACCAAATGCGATAATTGCCTCCTCGTGCATTTTTTGCATTTCGTCATACAAATAATCATTGCCCATCAAAATATTACCATACAGTAGCTTGTAGCAATTTTGCTTCCTTTTCTTTGGAGCAAAAACAATTCTTCCGGAAGAATGGGCAAAAAGGCCTGGGGCAGTACTTTACCAGCACAAACTGACTTAATTGGTTCTCGATTGTCTAGAATGAATTGACGGAAAAAGATTCAGGTCCACTCACTGAACTACGTGTTCTGTTCTTCCAATCAACCTTTTCCTGCTGTTCCACTCATTATAACATGCCACCTACAGAGGTGGTGAGGATTTATTATCAAAATGCATGCTTAATGAATATTAAGTATCAATAATAGGCAGTTAATCAATCACAAGCGAAAACACTGTCGCCGGAGAGTACGAACCTCGCAGCCCCAGACGCTAATGGCAGCGCCCACCGACCAATCGACAACCGTCCAATGAACTTCATTTCTTGCACTTTCATTAATTTTTCTGCAGTAGGAAAATAGAGGCAATGGGTCTAATGCGGGCAAGTGGCCTTGAAGGCTTGGAACAAGTGAGGTTGAGGAGAATGGGACGAGAGTGGCGCTGAAAGGCACTTTTGTCAGGGAGAGAGGCAAGAGAGGAGAGGGAGGGTAGAGGTGTGTGAAACGGTGGTAAGCTATGGCGGCAGAGGAGGCGGACTAATGTTAGATAGATCATTAAACGATGGCAAGATTATGATTTGCTGGAATGCATATCGAGTCCCGTTTGCCTGCTACTACTGCCAACACCTTTATTTCCCAACTCGCTGACGCTTTCGGGCTTCGTCTTCAAGTCTTCCGCCCTCTCTACTAACACACGAAAGTCTAGCGGGTAGCGGTTGGCAGAGAGCATGATCCACTTGAAATACACGGGTATTAGGCCGAAGGAAGAGCTTCCTCGGGCCTAACGGTCAGTGAGTGTTTCAGCGGGTCATCTAAAGCAGAATGACGTTGTTGGCACCCTTTGACAAGCGTAAATGGGAAGGCTGGATTAAGGTGATTTTGTGCATCCCGAAAACCGAGCTAGTGAAAATGGGTGGTTTACACGACGGCGTCCACAACAGTCACACACTCCGACCGTAAAAGTTAAGGCCGAATTCCGAACTCCTCTTGCTTCTGTTCTGAGCGTAAAGGCGGAGCATGGAGCAGAGAAGAGGAGGGGAGCGGAGTCAACCTCGAGCTGGCGATCGCCCGTATTCACGGAGAAATTCGTCATACGTATAAAGGAGTGACTGACGACATCTGACCACATGGACGTCGAGGGTTATATGGGTTAGCCTATTTCTCAAAGTCCAGACACGACCAATGCATCAATGCTTCGGGATGAGGGTGCCAAGCCTTCTGCCGCATGTCTCAAGCCCCAGACTCCACGGCAAACGAATTTTCCTTCTCACAAAAGGTACCATCAACTGCGCATATGCATCGCTAACTCTTTTGCTGGCGCTGGATGAAAGAGGGTCGGCAAGGTGACCGAGACGTGTGCATTTGCGTTTCTTCCCCCGACACTGTCCGAGATATCGTCAGTGTCACCTCACCTCACCTTTAATCATTTAATTCCCTCTTTTCTCTTCCCTCTTCTTCCCACATCTGTCAGTGTCAAGGCCAACGTCGAACAGTAACAGGGACCACCTCACTCAGGCGACACAAGAGACTTCAGGACTAAAACTTGAACTTCCGTAAGGAGGGAAGATGTCCACTGAGTATGCCTTTTGGGGGTGTCTCAAACAGTTAGGGATGCGAGGGGACACCGTCGGTATGCAGGATTTGCGAAGTAAGAAATGCCAAAAGGAAACCGATACTCTGCACGACAGACTCCCAAGAGCCAATCAGAAAGCTGTCTTCAGAATGGCAATACATAAGCGCGTGACTCGAGTGAGAGGGCAGTTGGAGGTTGAAGGAGGGGCGAGTGAAAACTCCTTCGTAGGGTCTTCTGGTTCATATTCTCCTCGAGTCTGAAGACGCTGACGGGGAGCCTTTGTACGAGACGTAAATCTGGCCGTATTCCGTTTGGTCTACGTCATTACGACAACAATCCCTATACCACGTCACCCTCACGCTATCCTGCATGATGAATCTGGTTGAGGTGACGGTCATTCATTGAACGTTGGGGTATTCCATCTACTTCCTACTTCTCGTTCGCCCCTACACTATCGGAGTCTACACAAGGTAGACCGCTCTAAGACACTTGTCGGTGAGTAACATCACAGAATTGCATGTTTCCTCTCGACTTCTTTACCACGTTTATTGAATTCAGCACCATCAAGTGTGATTTTTGCGGTCCCAATTAGTGTTAACCACTTGCAATTGAACCTCGCGCTGATTGGTTCACACTCCTTCGTGCGAATTTGTACGTTTGAAATCGCCCAATTAAGAGTGTTCAGGAACTTCCTTCTCATCTCCTGACGAAATGGAACATTCAACAGGCTCCCGTAAGGGCTCGCAGTGCGGTTATTTTAAACCGTTGCTTGCTGTTCAATGACGCTTGTCATGATACAGCAAAGTGGAGAGCAATCAGTTACACTTCCCTTGAATAGTCCGCACGGCATCGCATCAACCGCGCCTTCGTTTTGCCTACGCTGTCGGTGCCCTTCGTCTGGCGCATGTACGAATTTTAGGATGCATTTCCACAATTTTCTCACGAATGCCGATGAATGGACCCACCTTGTCGAAAGGGGAGAGAGGCATGAATGTGTGGAAGATTTGCCCTGCTTCTTCACTGTCGCACCACACGAGTCTGTCCTCTCTGCGCAGCCTCGTTATCGTACTGGTTTGCCTCACCAGAGCCAGACAACCCTTTTGGGGTGGAGAGAGAGTGTACTCAGTGGTCGCTCTCTCTCCTTTGAGTGGGTTGTGAAATGGCCCATATGGTGAGGTGTGGCGTATGTTTGACACCATCTCCTGGCCTCCGACTGTCTCTCTGCAACACTTTAATCCGATACTGGCCTAAACTCAGGTTGAACTCAAGAATTAGATTGAGACTAGGAAGGGTCTCTTGAAAACTGACGTGTGGTACCTTTCAATTCACTTCCCTTCCACCAATCTTTAGGCAAAATTCTTTACAATTTCTATTGATAACCACATGCTATCTACGCCAACATCAGTCAACTAGTGCGACTGGTAGAACTCTTCGGCTTCACATCAGGCTAACCGTCTCCCGAACTGTCGCTGCGAGTAACTGTACGTGAAATTAGGGAACAGAATGCGACACAAGCGCAGTATGAAAGCCCAACAAAGTGCCATCTGTCAGGGTGGAGGGTGAGTCCGGACAGCGTTCTGTTCATCGGTCTTTTCCTTGGACATGGAGGTGGACATCGTTAATTTCATCTTCTCTGACTTTTCAACACTGTCACACGACAGCTTTTTCCGGCGAATCCTCTTCAGCTAGCGTTGCCGCTACTCTAAGCAGAGAATGCAGGAAAAATGACACAATGATAAATGTCACTTGCAGTGCCCACTTAGTCGGTGTGAGGAAAGCTCCGTGAAGGAGGCTTCTACAGGTTCACCCGTCGGTTTGTTTCTTTCGACTGCAGCTCGAATTAACCAGACGAGCAGGCGCCTGACAGTGCACAGAATGGATGTCAGTCGTCAGATTCGGATGGTTAGTCGTCTACGAGCTCAATGATCAACTGTTACAAGGTGTTAGCGAATGTTGTATTCACGGGTGATATTTTCTCCCAAATTGAAACTCGGTATATGGAAGACAATCAGTGTAATTCTCAAACCGCTTACACCGGAAATGGAGGGTCGAAGAGCAGTGAGTTTCGAGGCTGTGGGCTGTTGATTGTTTGATTGTTTCGTCTGCCCACTCCTCGCTTCTTTCTCGCCCACTGTTTCATTCCTTTTCTCCCACACTCTCACGTTCATGAATCGGTCCATTCTTTCGTAAGAGAAGGTAGTTGGCAATTTGCGGTGTGAGTGGTCTGAGGATTGCACTGATTTGCTCTCATACCGAGTGGTGCACGGAGTTTCAATTTCGCAGAAGGCACCACTCGTAAATTAGACATCCACTGCTACCCAGTCGCAGTTGATTGTTGGTCTCGTCAGCCACCACCAGACTGGTTGCTTTCAGCTCTGCACAACTTCATGGAGGTGGCCGATGTTAATCCCACTTGACGGCTTTTGCATACTCCCAAATGCCTTCTGCACTCTAATAAGCACTTTCGCTCCAACTCGCCTCTCCTATTTCTTCAACTCATTCCTCACTGAACCCTTTACTCACGCTGACATGAAGGCTGATGACTACTGATGTTGTGACGAACTTGATGAATTTTTCCGAGCTCCTCCGTTTGACCCTGTCATGAAGGTCAATTTTTGCGGGCATTTAACAGCAGCTTAAGTTAACGTCGACGCGAGGGTGGAGTGAGGAGTGGGGAACAAGTTGCGCAACTAACTCATCAAGACACCTCCATCTGCCTGGTAATAATAGATTGCCGGGGTGGACACATAGGAAGCCAATGTTTTACCATCTGAGTGCGCCCAACCTGCTTCATGGACGATGAAGAAGATTGATTGAGTGAGGAAAGAGGACTGCGGACATAGGCGAAAGGTGGGCGAAGCAGTCTTTTGGTATGTTACACTTGAAACATACACTTAAAAAAGCTTGCGACATTTACCATGAGGATGGGGGACGAGATGTAGTCAAAAGGTAGATTAGACGAGGGAGTCACTTGCCGTATGCTGTAATGCTTGACTGCAGGCTTTCGGTCAAACGGTGCTGACTCCCACCTTTCCCCCCCTGCTTGACGGACAGACAGAGAGACAGACAGGCAACTGCCTGAACGTGTCCACTCACGAAGTGCTGCCAACCATGTCATGAAGAATTGCTGACGCGGCCATAATCGATTGTGAGCTACGGGATCGATTGAATTGGAATTTGTTGACGCCTTTCCTCGTACACAAAGTCACTCTGCTCTCTGGCTTGATTGCGAACCGAATGAAGGGCGGCAGAAATTCATTCGTCGCATTTGCCTTCGGGAGAATGCGGCGCCATTCTTGGGAATTTAGTTGACAAACGCAGTCTACGAATATGGTCTATGCAAGTGGACGGTTACACTATTCTCCGTGAGCTGATTCAATTAATAATCTTTTGCTCGGCCTTATCTCATTCTCCTGTCTCGGTCATTGCAGTGAAGAGTCAGTCACCCACGGCCGAAGGGCTTATCACCACTGCCAGGGTGTGTGGTACTAAATTAGCTGACAATCGATAGAGAACAAACCGTAAATACACAGACCTCGCCGGGAATTCGTCCTCTTCTCAGTAGTGGAAGCGCCGCTCACAGCACGTGTTTGGACATTGCCGAGGAGATTCACGGACCTGCATTCTTGCAGCCCTACTTGCAGGCATTCCTGGACTGGACCTTCATAGTTTCTATGTATTCACGAAGAGAATAGTCGTCCTCCAATCTTCTTACAGAAAACCACCGTCTTTGACGATCGTTAATTTTGAAGAAAGCTAAATTCTAGCCGGGGACGGTCTTTTTACTCAAAGGGTATCCACCAACAAGCATTCGCATTCGTCCACTCCTCTATCCACTGTTCACAATATGCAATCAAGAAATACTCGTCATCCTACGACAATAAATACAGGCTGAATTCACTTTTGCACTCACCTTGCATGTGTCCACCTGCGCCCTCTAAAGTCCTGCGTACCTCACTTCCTCGCCCGACTCTCCGATTCGCCTATTCCTCTGCTCATCGACCTTCAGTGCCCTTCCACCTCTCACCGATTTATATCACCCCCTTTCGTCATTTACCTCTTCCTCCAGAAGCAACAAAATTAGTTCGTGAGTCTTCTTTTCCACTGCAAAATAGGGAAGGAAGGAAGGAAGGTCACCGTCACCGTCCCCGCCTCCACTTCCACGTCTGTGATCATTTCTGTCTTCATCTCCTCTTCAGACCATCCCTTCACTCCCATTTCCATTTCCGTTTCCTTTTCGATACATCCAAGATGTCATCCATCTCTCGTCTATTCCCGCTTGCTGCTGTAAAGACCGGGATAATAAAGGGGGTAAAGCAAATAAGTTCATTTCACATCTCATAGCCGCTCGTGTGGAAGAGTGTATGTATGTTTGATTATCTCTTCGTTTGGCCAAGGTCCTGTTGATGATCGAACAATGGACAGCGACGCCAATCAGTTCACCCAGGATGACTGATGTCGAGCCTCTCCATTGCGCCTGTTTAGGTAAGACAAGTGCCAGGGAAAAAACTGGAGGCTTCAGTGCGGCATGTAGCCTACAAGCCGACTCCCCATTCCATACTTTCCTCCCCTTCCATGCCCTCGGCCGCCTGTCCATTTCATGCGCTCTCCTCAAACCACAACGACGACGACGACGATTCTTATCGTCTTACTCACAAAGGGAGTCGGGTGGGATTGCCTACTAGGAATAAATGGAGAGAGGCGAGCTCACGAGTCACTTCTTCCGCATTCAGTTAATGCTGCAGTAGGACTGGCTTCTGTGCTGAGGCAAGCGGAGATTTCGATATCAGAGATACGCACATGCAGACGAGTAGGACGACCATGGCAACCAGTGGGGTGGGGATTGTGAGGAATACCAGAAGCAATCACACACCAACTTGTAGAAACGCGTACGCAGTCGACATGTCGAGAGGTCGGCAGTGGAGATATGCGCCGAGGCGATTTGAAAATGCGAACACGTCGGGAAATTGATTGATGTCGCGTGATTCTCGGCTGACAACGTTGTCATTGCTCACATCGAGCTGGCACAAGGTGGACAAAGAGTTTCACGTGTCAGAGCTGCCTTTTGGTGAGCGGAGAGGAACGGGAGGCACGGACCAGGACAGACGACGATAACGTAATAATGAGTTTTCTTGCGGACCAGAATAGCAGATGAATTGGGTCTGGAAATGATGAGTTTTTAAGGCAGCTTTCTTCATTACTTGATTAAACTATGTTGGGGCATTTGGAGAATAGTCCTCAGAACTAGTCAGTCTGCTGCTCTAACTGCTCTTTTGCTGGTATGCGCCGAAGTTGACGCCTTTCCTGGTTGTGGTGTTGATGTTATTGTAGTAGAGAATTCACCTACTACTAGAGAGTCCATTTGCATATAAATGCCACCACCATTCTCATCGCCGCAGAACCGACGCCCGAGAAAGTACAAGAAGGTTGCAGCCGGACAGCTTGTCCGAGAGACATTGTATGGAGAGTTGGAACGGTGCACCTGGTTTATGTGTAAGCCTACTGTTGAGGAGGCCCCTCTGCACCTCTTTTCGAGCATCAAAGCAGACCATAGAGCAGTCATTGGGTGTCGGCAAAGGCTACTCCACTAAAGACAACGCCAAATGCGACAGCAGTGTCTCGTGTTGCGAACAGAGTAAGGCTCGAAGGAGCGGACGGGCTGTAGGGTGTGGCCATTTGGTGACAGTGGCAGCGATGAGGAGACACTAGTCTATTGTGACACCTTGTGTTCCTGTCAGTACATAAGGCATTTGAGCACCTCGAAACGCTATGTCGGTTCGTCTGGTGAGTTTGGTGCTTCCTGGGGAAACAAATGGCACACAGGATGCGTTCACTTGTCCCTCGAGAATTCTCTCATGGAAGTTGATTTCTGCGCACGCTTCGGTTGGCTACACGTTAACGGTTATTCGACAAGTGGTCAGCACCGATCCAGCTTTCTTGCGGTATGCTACGATGCCGATAATGCAACCATAATGTGATTGAGGCTAGATGATGCAGCACCTCGTGACTCCTTGACAGCCTGTTAGTGCCGCAGTAGACGAAATTTTTGGATCTCCTCCTACTCCTTGCACCCTCCTTTCACCCTTACCTGAACCCTCCCCTCTCTATTACGAACAATTTGCAACTCACTTGTCCTCACCTGAGAACGGATGAGTTGAAGGGGGTCAGTCGAAGGCAATGAGTTAGTCTGTCGCCACTCTCTACAGCCGCACACGTCCACGTTGCACTGTGGAGTCGAGACGAGTTAGTCACTACCTTCAACCCACCGTGCTCTTCTGCTGTAAAAAATTAATACTCGCAGGAGTTGATGGGGTTCGTCGATACACTGGATGGCGTCAGGCCTTAATCCAACGGTTGTCGCACCTGTTCTCTCCCCAACAACTTCCCAATTCGTTTTTCGCCGTGGTAGACGACTACGCTAGGCTAGAGGACTGAATCAGTTATCAGGAGGTGGTTCAATGTTATACATCCCGTGCTCTAATCAAGAATAAAACCTGAACCCACTGTCACCCATTAGGCCCGAAAGTCACCTTCACCAATTAAGACCATGAACACCTCTGGTGGCAGACAGCACGGCATTACTTGACATAACCATCTCCCCTAAGAAGCCTTAACTCATACTTTTCACGATGACTGTAAACGTTCCAACAGGCAGCCATGAGAATCTCCTAGCTTGAGGCTTCACCTTACGGCGTTTCTTCAGTCTACTCGTTTGAAATGGTGAGTTTCCACTCGCATGGCATAATTAATGAGAGTCACTTTCACCGCAGGAATCACGACAAATGATGTATTCTGAACAGCGCAATGATAACGGAAAAACAAATGTTTTCTGTCAATGTCCTGTCTTAGCCCAACCTTGTGCTTCTACCTGGGTGTCGAGACACAACGTCATTCTGCGTCTCGTTTGCATGGCATAAGCTCTGCCCGCGTGTCGATAGATAGATTAACAAGCCTCTGAGAGCTGCATGGAACATCGCTCATGTTGTAGTAAGTTGTGAGCAGAGTTTTAGTTTGGAGAAGACGTCAACTGACATCTAGTCACAGTTTGTCAGTGAGCTTTGCAGGCGGCTGGATCACTCGAAGATGACGACTGGTCTCCACCCGCTGAACTCTCATGTGCCTTCGCGTGTGGACAGTTTGAGCTGCGGTCGAAAGAATCCGACCGATATTTTGACCTATTTGAGGCTCGGCCACGCGGCTTCCCCCAATTCCGACCAAGTAGGCGTTGCGAACGTCACTTTCCATAGCGTCATTTCTTGGTGCAATCTAAGCTTGGTGGTGCGAGAATGCTGGCTGTCAAGCAATCTCCGGAAAAGACGTGTGGTCCATATGTCCTTGTTTATATGGCAGGGTAAAGAAGTCAGAGGAGATGAATTGTTCAGTTCCAGATCTATAATCCGACTGTTGCTGCCTCGATCAGGAGTTGTGATTTACCTCTGCATCAGAAACTTCGCGAAAGCAGAGCTTCCTTGAGGGCAACACCTGGGAAGGAATGTCACCATAGACATTCTCTGCACAGACGGCGTGAAGTGAAACGCCTCACAGCGAAATCCCTTTCAGCGCCTCTCCCCGCCACTCTCGCCCCACTCCCCCCAACCTTAATGGTTCACAAGCCTCTGAGCTGTTTTTCGCAGCGAACCCATTGTCTCGAGTTTTCTACTCTGTGCTCAGAGTGGAGACGTAACACTCTAAATAACTAAGTCAACGGACGTAGAGTCGATTGGTGTTATGCACTGCAACAAGATTTGATCGTGTTCCCGAGTGCTTTTCTTGGTTTTCTCGCTTCCTCCTACCAACAGCTTCACGATTCTCCTTTCTCCATGGCGTGGACCTTGACTCTGATCCACCTGAAACACCGATGGTGATGTGGAGTTACTTCCGCGAACACGACCATAGCAAAACTTCTCACCCAACTGGATTCGGTGTAGCGATTGTCACCTGCTGCCTGCACCCAGGTCCCTAGCTCAGCATGTCCAACCACTGAATCAGGTGCCTCCCTCTCAGAGGTGCAGCTCACGAAACTGCTTGCGGCAACTGATCCATTTCACTGCAAGCGAATCAGTCCGCTTACTCCATCTGGGCTGCTAAGCTTCCTACCTCGAGCAATCAGTTACCAAGTAACGAGTCGCCTCAATTACCTTAGGATGACAGGACATCACACGTTGTTCTCATTGTGATTGTTGGGGTTGTTGTGGCTCATTCTTATCTGATTTTCACGTTCACGAGAATCAGACAAGAAGGAGTCACAATAAGCCCAACAATCACAATGAGAAGAACAACTACAACAGCCAATGATCAACCTGCTGGAGGCACTTAAAAAGAAGGTCGCACAAGTGCCCGAAGAGCAAGCAGTGGATGACTACTACGACACCCAATGACAAGCCCTACATTTCAATGGCGCTTCCGCCCAACGCACATCTCACACCTCATCTGCTGGCCTGCACGCTGCAGCAACTGTTGCAACTGATACGATGATACTCAGTCTGTGTCGGCAACAGAGAAACTGCTCCTCGCAAAGTGAATGACGGCCAAATTGCAATTATTTATCAACTCTCCTCTGGCCTTTTCTCCTCTCCCTGTGACTTCTCGGGACGCAGACGGAAGCGGAGCAGGAGACGGAGGCAGCTAGAAAACGAAGAAGATCGCCTGATGCAACAACCAAATCCCATTGTAGTGCGTGACACTAACCCACGCCACGTCAGTTGACTCAGTAGTTCAGGGTGTTACATTCCCACTCCCTACCCCCCCGCCCAAGAGTTACTTGAATAAGGAAATGCAGCAAGTGTTTGAGTCTAATTGGCAGCATTTTTTTCCGCCTTTGCCTTCTGCTTTCCATGCATGCCACTTTGGTGCCTGTCCTGAAATTTACAAGTCAGAGTAGGGGGATAGGAGAGTCGAACCAAATGGTTGTGGGAGAACGGGGCGAGAGTGACGCTGAAACTGTGGTGAGGGAAGGCGGCATTGAACGACGGCAAAATTATGTCTTGCTGGAATGAAAGCCGGGTCCCGTTCGCCAGCTACTGACGCTTTCGGGCTTCGCCTCCCAAAATGACAGACGAAAGTGGAGGGGAGTAGCGGTTGGTAAGGCGCATGGTCCAGAGCTTCCTCCGGCCTAACGTACAGTCGAGTGGGGAATGCACGATACGGCGGAGGAAGGTGTTGGAAAAAAAGCGAGTTAATAACTTCCACGAGACTGACAAACAGAGAAAGAACGCCTCGAATTGAGGCCAGAACTATAAAGCCTCAAATCGTGACCTCTTCTAGCGGCCAAAACTTATCTTGAGAGAATTCGCTGCTCCAATGTCAAAGGAATCGGACGATAAGCAAACAAGTTCAAACTCACCATGGTTCATGGATGGATGCGTGATGGTATGTCAAGAGTTACCTGTTGCGCAATTCTCTCCAGCATGGAATTGTGCACGGTCCGACTGCCAGAAAGGCCCTATGGAAGGTACACGAAGCAGGAAGTAGGAGTCACGCACATTTGCAGCTTCACCGACACAGAATGCGCATGAAGGCATTGCATACAGGTAATGAGAGGCCAAAGGTTGGTTTCAAGCAGATGCCACACATTGTTAGGCGTAATTTCACCCTACCCAACATGCGCTCTATAGCTCTGGCTTTCAAATGTGTATGATGACGACGCAATTATTTTCTCGCTAGGGCATCCAAACCCCGTCCTGTGACAGTGCGGCAAGACGAACTCGCGGCGTCATGAAGGTGTGGTTAATGTGTTACCGTGTGCAAAGTTCATGTCATTGGTTCATGGGGACTGTTCGAGTGAAGGGAAGTGGATTCCGCCTCTCGTGAAGCCGGCACTTCGGGCACTACCACTTGAGCTTCTTCTCTGTTGAATGTACAAAATGGTCAGAAATACGATAGAACACGTTTCATTTTGGAGATTGGCGAAGTAACAATTTCAGGAATGAAGGAAGCCAATATTCTGTGCGAAGTTGGAAAGCTGTGCTTTTTCCTCAGATCTCTTGGGCATAGAAGGCCGGTCACTCAATGAAACCTTGCTTTAGGAAGTCCCTGATGCAGAGAGGAATCACCATTGCTGCGTCCAGGCAGTGAGAGTGGAGTGGAGACTGTACAGCTGGTAAGTTCTCCGCCTCCGACGAGTCCCCTTCAGCCTGCATTTGCGCACCAGTACGCACACAGTGCAGCATAATACGACGGGATGATGAGTTACGCTCCCAGGGTCTCCCAAGTGGGATTCGAGGAAAGTCCTGTGATGGTTATATCTCCAGCTTTCCAAAGTAGCGGCACTTTTGTAAAAGGGTGTCCACAATGCTATTCTGTTTTAGATGATCCATTGCCGCACTGGACTGTACTTTAGGCCCTCATTTCGGCCTCACACCTGTGTATTTCAAATTGGCCATGCTCCTTACAAACTGCGCAAAACTTGGGAGACGAGGCTCGAAAGCCTCAGCAGATGGGGATGCAAACATTTAAATGGTAGTAGCAGGCACATAGGACCTCTGCCTCCCGCCGCCATTCTCCCCAATCTTAGTCCTCCACAAGCCTCCAAGGCCGTTTGTCTCGATTTCCCCATTCAGTGGGCATTCCCTATCTCCTTCCCTCAATTGTGATTTTCAGGTCATGGGCCAAAATCCCACGTGTGGCAAACAGAAGGCGAAGGCGAGAACAAATTCGTGCAATGAGGGTGGAAAGACGAAGGAATTGGGCAATTAACATTTTACTCAGCTATGTCAACTGCAATGGGATTTGACTCATTTGTTTTTCTTCGTTTTCTCATTTCCTCCTTCTCCTTTTCCCATTCCGTCTGCTTAGCTCAACACTCTCCCTCATGTATTTGCTGGGCAAAATAAGTGCAGCAGGCGCGAGGACATGCGCTTCTGCAATGCAGAAAATACGAGACGAGTAGTCACGAGGAGAGTAGAGAAGACGAAGAAGAGGAGAGGAGAGGCGAAAGTAGTGCAATTCGACTCTGACTCACTTCGCGAGGAGCGGTTTGTCTGTTGCCGACACAACCTGGGTATCAGAGTATCAGAACACTCTCCATATCAGCGTGAAGCGGCTAAGTTATCGACAATTAAGGCAACTGTTGCAGTGACACATGACGTGTGAGTTGTGCGTTGGGGTGAAGCACTATCAAAATTTGCGGCTGTTTATTTGGGTCATAGCAGTCGTCGTCCACTGCTTGATCTTCGGCAGTTGTAGAGTCTCCAGAAAGACCATCATGGGTTGATGCTAGTGTTTAGAGTGTGGTTTATTTTTGATGTGACTGTTGTGATTGTTGTGACTCCTCCTTCTCGCTCGTTTCTTGATGAGTTGAAGAGTAACAGCATACAAACTCCTGTATCGACGGGCGACAGGGAAGAGAGAGGGCCCAAACGTAAGACGTCATGTCATGTTAAGGTGATAGAATCGTCTCGTTGCTTGGCAAGTGGCTGCTTGAAGTAAAAAGCTTAGTGGCTCAAATGGGCCAATCGTACTGATTCACTTGCAGTAAAATGTGGTTGGCACGCCGCCATCAGGGTGGTGAGTTGCACCTACCAGAAGATGGCACTCAAATCGGTGTGTGGACGTACTAAAGTAGGGAAGGAGGGGACAACCGCTAAGTGGAGTCGACTTGGGTGGAGGCGATGACAGTAAGTCAGGTATTTGTTAAACATCAGGTGGGAGGATTGAACATATTCCGAGGCTGATGGTTGAAGGAACATGGTGAGACAGGCGAAAAATGGTAGGTAAAATTGTGGGAGTGGGAGGGAGCCCCTCCAAAATCGACGCGAAATACGTTTTATTTTGCATGGAGTGAAGAGGCAGGACTCGATGAACTTCCACTTGAACGGGAAGAGGCGTCCAGTCGATGGAGGAAGGCGATCTGATTTCTATCTCTTCAGTCAAGTCAATCGACGAGCCGACCTGACGCAATGTGCGAGGTTACACGCGGTGCTGATAGTGCGTGCCACATGTCCACGAAATCCCTAACCTACGTGGCAGACAATTGAAAATGTCTTTAATCACTAAATAAGGCAAGTAACCGTGTCGTTGGCGAATGGATGCTGCCGCGATGAGGTTTCGCAGCGGTGAGAAGACGGCGATCGCCTTCCTCTGTCTCTGCTCTCAACATCTTGCTGCCCCCGCATCCTGCCTTCAAGCTCAATGCATGGTACTTGGTGTGGACCACGCTCGCTGTGACGGAGCATCTACTTCCATGTGAGAAGCTTGGCTGTGGTGGAGGTGGTAAAAGCCACTCTTCACATCATCGACACCATGATCTCGATCAAGTGACTTGATGTTCCAGGTAGACCAGGCTCTGTGTCAGAATCGAGGCGCTCGTCACGGAGTAAGGAGGAGAAGTCAGACATGTAAGACCAAGTGAGAAATCGAAGAAAAACCAGCCCTCTACACTTGTGTTGCTGTGGCTTGCCTGGCAAAGACATGCGGTAGAGTTTCGAGCGACGCAGAGGTAAGCGGAGTGGGAGACGGCGAAATCGAGAAAACGAAGATCAACAACTGAGCAGCAAACTGCGATGTCGGCTGAGACAAGTAGCCTAAAGAGAGGGTCACGTCTTCTACTCACCATCACAGGAAACGATGGCTCGTGTATGAAATGAGTTTTGTAGTATGCTTTACTTATCCCGCCAGCAGAAGCATGTCATCATGTACAGAGCACATATCAGTCTTATTCCCATGCAAAACATGGACCGGAATGAAGTGAACTGTTGGGAAAAGGTTTGTTCCGAGCACCAACTGCGCAACAGATTTGCATGCATGTCGTTTCAACCTTCACGGCAAAATGATCTCGGGCGCAAGTGAGGCTCAACTGGGTACATTTTCACCTGCTGGAAGGCAGGCCTCTGGACATCACGAGGTATTCTGCTCTTCTCGCCGTCCTTGCTTGCATAACGACATACTAGAGATAACTATGGGGCTGCCAAACGGAGAGCCTGTGAAGGAACATGGGAATGCTCGCAAATGTTGCAGGCAATGCTATGCACCTGTGTCCAGTCACATGTGAGCTTGACCTGAAACGAGCAACGGCTTTCACTTCCGCCGATGCGTGCAAGTCACCCAGTCGTCCCTTCTACGTGGTGTCACTGAGCCGGCTGCGCGAAGACTTGCAAGAATGAGGATGATAGTCGACATTGCGAAGGAGCTCTTCCCCTCCGTGTATGGGTGACAACGCGGACCTGATTGTGAATGCAAACTGGTAAGTGCGAGAGTGACCCCAAGCAGGACAACATCTACGTGGCTGACCTCTTTGCATCGTGCTCCTGACGCGTTAAATGAACTCTGAACAGGTCTTGCGACTTTCACTCCATTGTAATCAGTGTCAGTGATTAATACGGCGTGAGTTGCAGTTGGTCGGGTGCATCAGAGATGACAATCGACAGCAACTGCATCTGGACATGCCAAAACATTTAGGTATGAAAACCAACAATGGACTCTTAAACGACTTCCCCAAATCGCCATGTAATCTTGCAATGCACTCAGTTAGGCGGTATGAAGCTAATGAAGAGGAGCTGAAGAGGAGTCTTCGCGACGTCGGGGCAGAGGGAGAGGTGGCTTAGCGATGCATCTTATCCACCCACCTACACATTGGCGCGCCTGTGGCCTCAGCTCTTGAGAGGATGTCTGCAGAGACAGACGAATTTTATAGCCTCATGAGTGGCAAATGGAGACGACAGCTGCCATTTGAAGGCACAATTTTGCTTCAGGAAGATGGGAAAGTAGGCGTGTTATGTGGTGTATCACCGATGTGCAAGCGTCACTGAGCGTCACGAGGTGGAAGTGGGGAGAAACGGAACTTTCTTAGAATGATATTAATTGCCGGCTACATTTCGTGTGATATCAGTGTGGCCTAACAGAAGCAATGTCGAGCTCTCGTACAACACTTATCTTGTTAAATGTACATTCAAAGAAGCGCAACCGTCCAGTTCGATTGTACTTCCATGCAACACATATTTCATTGGTTTTGGAAGAAGGAAAAAGCACGTCAAAATAATGCAAACAGAGGAGCTCAACTCCACTTTATGAGGTGAAGTAGTTAAGAAGCTGGTCGAAATTGTATCATCCCTCATCTGTGTGCCACATTCCCAGTGAGATATCACGGCGAGGTTGAACCCACCTGCGCTCTGAGGCGAGTTGGGTCTTAACTAATTGAGGCATCACTCTCAGTCCCCCGCATAACCACCAAGGCGAGAAGCAGGACGGGGCCAAATTTCTTCTAAGTATTTCCGAGATTGAAATGCGGCTTTTGACGTAGGAAAGTGTTGTCAACGTTGAGCTGACGTCAAAGTGGAATCAGTAAGCATCGGGTGCCCCATCAGGCACAAGCCCTACACCGCCGCCTGGTGAGAGGACAAACTGCAGCCATCAGAATTATATTGCGTTAACCATGACGGTCTTCGTGACGGTGCCGACATCCTGGGATTCGAAGCAGTCTCGCTCCACAGTGCCCCTAGCACGCAGTGCATAAGGTCGGTGAGGTTTACGCACGGCAGAGTAACAGGCCGCTAACAAAAGTATCCATACTCTGTTTTTGGCATATTCTCACTTGTTGTTACTTTAATTCTTACGAACCACCTAGTTACAGTTTTGTTATTGCTCTCTCGGCGTTGGGCTTGTAATTTCTTTGTATTGTTTGATTCTCCATTTCCGGATGCCTCCGTGTCTAATTGCAAAAGAGCTCCCTCCACCACCAATTCCACACCAGTGCATCCTACAGTAAGAAGGTCTCAGATGCCAAATTTGAAAGCAAACTAAACTGTGTTTAAAACGTCTGTGGGGAAGGAGTGAAAGAGCGATTGACGAGCTCCTTTCTTGCCTCCTGCACAAATTCCAATAAATGTGTATCGACGTATAGCCTTCTCCAACTGACACAATGTGTGGTACTTGCAAAATGGTGGAATTTTAATGTCTGCCCTTACGTGATGTAAAAAGAAGGCTTAATTAATTAAATTAGACATTGAGCATTTCTCTGACAGACAAAATATGTCGCAAATCGAGGAATGGGCGAATGGAGAAGAATTATCAACAGTTCACTAGTGGATTTTGCTGCAACTACACCCATTCAAGACACCATTTCTACGTCGGCTTTGGCAGTGCACGATTTTCGACAGCGTCCAAAGATGGATCTACTGATTGATGCGTATTCTTCGCTGCTATCTGATTGGTGCTTCTAGGACATTTGCCGATTGGTGGAACCGTCGTGGCGCCGGACACGTTGATACGCATGCATCGACTGGAGTCGACTTGGCTGTCACTGAGAAACCGGGAGTGGTTCCAAATCTGACTTATTGCTATTAGTTCTCGTGGCCTATAAATTTGGAGGTCGTCAGAAAGGTGCTTTCTCATGTATGACCGCGTCACGAGTTGCTGTTGGCCATGGTTGATGGGGTGAGTGGCTTACAGGACGGCTCTTCCGCTATTCGTTGTAGATCTACGATCGAGGATAGGAATACGGGGAGACAAATTGATGAGGCGATTGTGCCTCAGATGACACAAAATCTCGGGGAAGAACATTTATGCCACGGTATGTAACAAGCACTCACCCGCACAAATTCCGTCTCTTTGTTCCCTTGACACGGACTTGGAAAGCTTCTCGGATGTCGGTCGTGTCGGACAAGGACGGACGTTGTTCTTCTTAGCCTTCACGCATTTACCAGCGTAGATCTCCTCATTTTTACCTACTAGAGCGCTTAGCGGAGGAAGCTCTTTACTAGCCTCTTTTTCTTCACCTTTCAGCACAGGTTATTGATATCACTGATCGGGTACCTCAGGAAGTTCTCGCACGTAGTAAGTCCTTGTTTACACTAAGCATTCTCCCTGCATCAATGTGACACACGGATGCTCTTGTCAGCTTCATGGTAGTGTGTGAGCAGGTTGTCAGTGAAGCAACGGTCTGTAGGAGGTCAAAAGAAGCCTGAGATTTGGTGCTAAGGCACCGTCAGTTTGTGTTCTCCACTCGAATAGCTAGACCTAGGACGCACACGCCTCCGCATCACGAGAGTTGTCTGGATGAGAATTAAGCGACTTCTATTTTACTTATTTGTAGTTTTGGCAACCTGCCCCAACAGCATGGCAGAAATGTATACGTCACGTGAACGTAAGTAGTCACCATTTGTGTCCAACCCGTCTGCTTGACGTATCAGACATTTTCTAATGTTGCACCGTCCTGTCCTGCCAACATGACAGTTATCTGATTCGGCATGGAGTAGTGGTGTCCTACTTGCCTTGACCCGACTTCTCGCTTTGCATGTAGCATCGCCGCGGCCGACTTCACCGCCAAAACTACGAAGGCGTAGAAGGGTTCGCCCACGAATCGAGGGCCCGCTCCCAACGGCAACACCTCAATCCCTCTTCGGCGACCTGCGGTTGACGAGCTCCTTTCTTGTCTCCTGCACAAATTCCAATAAATGTGTATCGACGTGTAGCCTTCTCCACGGATCCGTCGTAGGTTGCGTTGTGGGGAAGCAATGCTGCTCAATGGATAAAAGTTTTTCTTTAATCGTCCCCTGTGTCGACGATATTTTTACCACCGTCCATATTCTCCAAACATTTGTTCGTGTGTCCTCTAAGTAGAGATTAACTATAAGTGTTGTGGCCCTCTTTTATGTGAGCGACGTGTCGCACTCTCTATTGAAAATTATGCGGTGTGGTGTGGACTGTGTCAAGAAACCCGAGAACCGGCAACTTCAAGTGATTTTGTCACGATACTGTTTGCTTCATGGCAATCGATGTTAACCTCACAGTGGAATGTTCACCAAGTTGATTGAACCGGGCACTGGTCGAGGAAAGTGGACAGCGACATTGTCGAGAGCACACAAACCAGACACGTGACAGAAGTCGCGCCAGTTTGGGGAAAGACTAACATCACATTCTGATTTTTCACGTGGCAACGAGCCAGGCAACCTGATGACACTTATTCGAATGATCTCAGGACCTCTATAGCTTCCACCCGCAGTATTTATTTATCCGTTCATGCATGCAAATATGCTTACATGTAGCAGTATTGTTCATCTTCAACGCCGCAGATGCCAATTAACCAGTCAGGATGGCACGGTGGTCGCCACGTTGGCTCAACTCCGCAAATTGGTAACCTGCATGTTGGAGGCCTTTTGTGATGTATGATTAGAGAATGACAGTGGCTCGAGGGCGAAGTGGGTAAGTGAGACAAGAACGTTGATTCGTATGAGAATTAACAACCAACGAGTCTGCACTGGAATAACCATAGTCACGGGGAGAAGGCGGATTCAACTCACGACTGTCACTTCTGGTGTACATCTGCAAAGACCTCCACTGCAAGAGGTTGACGGAGGAGATCGCGACATAACCCTGTGATCGTTCATGAACAGACGAATTAATTTGTGGGATTGGAGAACAAGTGCTACATGTTTAAGTTGGTTAATTCGGAACGCTTAATGCTGCAAGCTATTTACCCATTGTACCAATTAGCGAGTTGGCTGTTGGGGCTGGCGAAGTGTGACCAAACTGCTGCGGTAGTGTGTGAGCATTGTCTTATTGTCTCACGATTTTCAATATAGTCACCGCTTTAAGCGGAGTCCATGGCAGGAAGGAGGAGGAGAAAAAGTGTGAGCAGCAGTTGGTAGATGACGATGTGTTGAACGACGATATTGTCAGTGCCTACCCGAGTGTGCATCGTCGTCCGAGCAATTTTGTGTCGCTCGTTAAGGGTGTCGCCATTCCTTGACATCCTCTGAATAACGACGCCAACTCAGATGGTTAACAGTCGCACGTGAACGGAACTGTCAACGAGGGTCCGTTGCTGCAAGCACACATTACCGCACGCATTTGCATACGTCTGATTTTAATTTACGTCAAGGTGAAGTGAAGTGGAGGGCCAAATTCAAACGAGGCTTTTACAAACTGCGGGGGAAATTCACAGGGAAGAAGTAACAGTAGCGGAGAAGCGAGGCGGTAACTAGGAGTGAGATAGAATTCGTTGAATTTCGCATTACGTAGAGAGGAATCAGAGCCAAAGACACAATGGTTTCACTCTAGCGACATATGTTGCATGCGATCAAAGCATAGTCCGCCCAAACACAGTTGAATGCCATCAACCTCCTTCCCCGAAGAGGTTAGAGGACGCCACCTACACATGACATCAGCCTCACTCGACGATTTCACAGGCGAGTGTGGAAATGTATGAGTGCGTATTTGCCAATTTTCCTCATTTGGTAGTGAAATTCTGATTTGGTGAGTGAGGAAGAGATCTCGCAGGAAAAGTGGAGGCAGTTAAGTCTACATAATTTTCACCATAATGGCTTTCTTTTTGTCTTAAAGAAAAGCTTACGTTTCTTCAGACATTTCTTTTCTGTTTAACTCCTATTTTGTGCTCAGAAGTTCTGTTTATACACGTTCTGAGCGGTCAGTTGAAACCGTTTGAATGTGATGCAGACCGCCCCTCGGTCATTTGATTACTCCTTGGAATTGAGGTTGTTTCTGTTGGGAGACGGGCTACAGTAGAATATATCGTCAGTGGCGAGGGAATTGGTCAGCAATTAGCCAGAAACATCCTCTCCAATTGCAAAACCAGTCCCCTCGTCCCCTCCCTCCAACCGATTTTTATAGCCCCACTGTGAGTGTAGTTCACTGTAACTCGTCTTCCGACCAACTGCAAGTCATCCACTCGCTGAATACGCCTCGAACGTCCCACCGAAGTTCACGCGGTGACCTGTCAGCCGATAAGAGGATGGAAGTATCCTTTCCTGCGTCCCCCACATACTCTTCATTCCAAACACCGCTTTGAATGTCCTTCATTCTGACACATTTGCCGAGTTGACGTATCTGAATTCTCCAACGTTATCCTTCCAGAATGCCTTGGAGCACAGGTCGTCGTCTTCGGAAATTAAGGTTTCCCCTTAGGAATCGTCAAAAGACCATTTCTCTCGTTGATGCGCGCACCCAAGAGAACTGAGGAGGGACGAGTATTTGTCTGCGGTGAGGGGAATAAGGCAGCGTTAGCAAGTTCGAAATCATCACTAAGGCGATGTCACGCTCAGTGGCCTTACAATATCGAGTGACATTCTGAAAGTGATGGTTGAAGATGGGTGGAAAGTTTGGACAGAATAGTTGGTCGCTGACTGACCACAACTCATTGCCTTCATCGTGAGAGGCGGTGCCAGTAGTTGGCCCTCGCGTTTGGGAAACGATGGAAGGTGAAAATGAAGAGCTGAGTGAGCTTATTCCTTCTTCTCCATGCATGGATGACCGTTTCGCATACGTTATTGCCAGCGTCAAGCGAGCCTTTAGTGAGGGCATTTGCAGTCAAGTCACAATTTTCTCCTTTTCTCCACTACTCTTCTCACGATCTTCCAACCAGCAAAACTGATTCGTTCGAATTATCCTTGCAAGTCTGATTTACTCCTCTCGGTGCACAGAAATAGTAGTGTTATCTCAATGCCCAAGATGACATCACTCGAGTCAACTTAATGCATTAGAGAGATGCAAGGCATTTTGGCAGGCGATCAAGGGAAGCGAGGAAAAGCATGCCAACCGCAAGCGGATGGATGGTCACCGTGTGAAAGTCGGTCTGGCGTGCGAGCAGGGATCAGTGGGTGAATGAATTGCAGTTTGGTGAGCTCAACTTAGGAAAAAGTCTTTCCGTGGAAGAGTTGCAGTTAAGTGGACTCAACACAAAACTATAAAAATCGGTTGAGAAGATTGGTACGGGCTGACTGTCCTCGCAAGGTGGAGAGTGCGTACCTCGCTGACCAGCATTTGCCTTCGCAGTTGGCCATTGACGGAATCTTCTACTGTCGGAATCTCTACCCGATAAAGAAAACCACCGCCCCGAAGAGTTATCAGACGAAATAGCGTCATTCTTCATCCTATACCAACGGTTTCAACTCGCCGACCGGATCGTGGGTACGAAAAAGTCTGTACACAAAATAGGGCCAGAAAAAGGGGAATAACCTTCGGGAAAAGTATCTTTTCTTCGAGGTAACAGAAAGCGGTTTCGAAGTGAATTATGTCGGCTAAGTGCCCTCCACTTCTGTCACAGATCTCCTCCCTCGCCTCGCTAAACCCTTTTTTAGAATGAGCCCTTTTGGAAAGTCGGCCGGATGAAGAGAATTGGCGGCTTAGTACTCACACCCTTTTCCACATTGGCCTGTTAAATCGTCGAGTGGGTTTGATGTCATGTGTAAGTTGCGTTCAACTGCGGTTGGACGAGGAATACTTCGATCGCACACATCATGAGTTGGTAGAGTGAAATGAGGGTGTCATCGGTTCTCCTTCCTCTCCATGTAATGCGGGCTTCAGCGATTTCTTTTACATCCGCAGTTAATACCTCGCTTCCCTCAAAATCACCCCCGCATTTCCGCTAGGTGCCGTTTGAATTTTCTTCCCATTCCTCTTCCCCTTCCGCTTCACCTCACCTCGACTATAATCGAAAGTTGGCGAATGTGCGCAGCTTCACAGTATTTGGTTAATGCGTGCTTGCAGCTACGGGCTCTCATTGACACTTCCGTTCACGTGCCATTGAAAATCATCAGAGTTCGCGTCGGTTTAATGGGGATGTCATGGAATAACGATATCCCTCAGCATGCGACGCAAAATTGCTCGGACGACGGTACACACTCGGGCAGGCACTGACAATATCGTCGTTCAACATATCTTCAGCTATTAACTGCAACCTACACATCTGGACATAGTGCTTCCTGTCACGGACCACCCGTGCTGGCGAATAGACTCAACTGGTAAACCACAACTTTGTGTATATGACTGTCCCCATTACATACGCAAAGGAATAGCTTGCGCAGCCCAAAATCGTCTTGTGTGGACGCAAAAGATGTTGTCAAGTCAGATTGTGTGCCGGAGCATGAGACAGATTTTTGCAGATGTTGAGAAGCACTAGATAAAGAGCTGCTGGGGTTGAAAAGCTTCAAGGCTCTCATCCCTTAACCGATCACAGTACATGTCGACAATTTATTACATAAGCCTCAGTCCACGCCTCTGAAGATGCTCCCTGTAGACCGCGTAGCTGGGGGGAAGATGATCTAGTCAATTGCATCGGCTGTCGCAATTCGGCAGACTTCACTTACAGGCATAGCAGCACGAGACGCAGTGCACTGAAAAGAGTAGGCGTCAGACCAGGCTCCTCTTGCCATGCCGCATTGCGTGTGTCTCCTCGTAGCCCTTTTGCATGCCATTGCGTGGGCACATCTGCACAGCCTACGTAATTCGTAGTGATGTTGAACAGTGGCAGGGGACACAAGCTTTCCTAGCCTGAACTTGATGCCACAGTACGTAGCCTAATGAATGTTTGTCCTCCAGCATGATGTCTCGTCACCCGTGTCTTATAGTGAGAGAAAGTGAAGTTTCGATGTAACGAGGGCTGTGTAGTGTCGCGCCAATAGGCCACAGTTTTTCTGGTGGAGGAGAGAACAAAGAGAATGAGATTATGATAGACTCGACAACATTTTTGTATCACATAAGGCCTTAAGGGGCGGTTTTGTGACTGCAGTACTCCTAATCTAGGATATCTCACGCGACGAACTGACAGAGAAGTTGTGGAAGACTGAATTGGTGACTATAAGTTGTAATCGTGAGGCAGTCCAATCGACCCGATGAGATAAGGAGATAGGATGGAGGCCGTAAGACCTCGGATGAAGACAAGGCAGGAGGCAATGTGGTTACCGATGAGCACGAAGCGTTATTGACTCAACATTTCCAAGTAGTCCCCTTTTTGTCTCCCTCCCTCATTTCCTCCCTCTATGCTTCGCGGCGAGTCAACGACGTTGAGGTATGAATGTTCACACACACTGTTATTGAAGTTGGGCACTTCATTTGCTCTTTCACCTTCATTTGCTCTCAAATGAATGGAATAGGAGGGAATAGCAGTGTGAGAAGCAACTGAATTTACTCTAATAGTCCGCCTAGAGCGAAACAAACCAGAGAAGACTGGAGCCAACCAGAGAAGACGAAACGAAAAAAGTCGGATAAAGAAGAGCCGATCAAGCTTGTCTTCTTCTTCCTCTTCTTCAACGAAGATAAAACCATTGTCAACATCGGCACTGCGAGTTACCAATGTGATGGCCTCAACGATGATGTCTCATTTGAAAAGGAAATGTTCGACCAGGCGTTCCATGAGAAGACAGAGATGGAGATGCGGACGAGGTCTGGCAGTACTGCTATGAAGGAAATATTGGGTTAACGAATTACAAACGACTAAGCCTTCAAATCAACCTACAATTCAGTCAGTTAGTCAGTCAGTCAACAAGCACCACTGCCACAGTCACCCACCCTTCGACTGTAAAATAACCCTCTCCACTGACTAGGAGGCTCAGCCTTTCTCACTTCAATCAGAACACAAAGTGAAAGAAAGGCTGTTGATTACAAAACATTCACCTACTGAGACTAGTTGACAACCAACACTCGTTCGCTTCAGAAGTCTCAGACATGAGTTGGCGTGGGGGAGTAGTCTGAGGTCCCCAGCAAAACATGTCCGAAGTGTTAACTCCACTATAATCCTACACTAATTCATGATCTTTTCGTTGCTATTTCATGCACACCCTAACCACTTACGGAATACAGGAAAAATCGTGCACTCATCCAAACGTCAACATCTACTCGCCTGTACAACAAACGAAGCCTCCTGACTCGAAAGTAGAGACCAAACAAGCCTAGAGAAACAGCATTATGTGAGGTTTGTGCGCTGATGTACACGAGGATCTTGTAACCAGTCGCAGGCACATTCAAATCCACCTCCTTCCCATAACCTCTCCACTTCGGCTTCCACTTCCTCATCCAGTTGCGTTCATGTTCTCTCCGACACCCCTACTTCCATGTCTTACCTTCATGCAATTTGTCATCAATTAACCAACCTCCAGGCTTCACGAAATGCACCTCTTCACCACCACACACCAGGCCACTCGACCCACCCTTTCGGACGACGGTGAGTTAAAGTGGCTCAGAAAGTGAAATGCTGCTCTGTAGTTTGGGCTGTGGATTCGGTTTTCACTCCTCTCTGCCATGGACCTTCTCTTCACTTGTCACAAGTCCCGCCACGCACTATGCAATGCCACTTTATAGTAACCTTTTTTGTTTGATTGGTAGTTTGGAACATTTGTAGTGCTAGAATAATTTTTTGTGGTTTACTACACACTCCCCGTCCAACCTGGTGGATATTTGCCTCGTGCCACAACGCTGGTCGTCAGGGAGCTTCACGAAGACACAGGTAGAGCAGCGGCGAAAGGAGACGAAGTCGTTTAATAGAGATGGAAGTTCACTTAGTGAACAAACATTTAATTCCTGCTCATCGTTGACGGGATCAGGCCACTTTGATTTCCCATTTACTTGGCACGATTGAGTAGGCGATTCACCGACCTATGCCCTCACTTTGTCCGCCTGTTGCGAAAGCCGCGAAACTTCCACGATGTAGGGGATGCAATCATAGAGGTTGAGAGCTTCCTTATCTCTCCTAATGCTTTCCTGGTAGATTCTACTACACAGATTAATTCTGTTGTTGGCTGTTAAATCCAAGCTGAGTGCCTTTTTGTAGCGATGAAGATGGAGCACGTTCACCTCCATGCTTGTTAATTCATCCGAGTCCATCGCTTTCACCTCAACACCCCTGTGAGTGCGTAATTGCTCTGCCAGGGCACGCGGATCCTGGAAAAAGGGTGCGTCTTGCATAGCTCTACGTAGTCTTCGGGATGGCCTCTTTGTGTAGGCAAGAATGGATATGAAGAAGAGGCACTTGACAGTCTCAAAGGTGCCACGAGGCGCTCTTACCCCTCGAGAGCGCACTTCCAACTTCGTCTCTTCAAAGTGACATTTAATAGCTCGACGCAAACGATCTGAAATCGAGGGCTCTGAGTCCGAACACAGACATACGAGATCCTGTTTACCCATCCAGTGCACAGGGGTGATGTAGGAGTGTGGAAACCGCGAATGGAGTACGACTTTCCAGCTCGGCATCGCCACGCAGGCGTTTAGCGTCTCTTCCAAGCTGAAGTACTTGCATATCAGCTTAGTGCACTCCGTGGGGAGGTTGAAGATATCGGCCGTACAAGCGATCGCCCATAAAAGGAACAAAAGTGTAGGGAATCGCCTAACCTAGACGGCCTAATAGGCCATGACAAGTGCTTACTCGAACGCTGATGTCGTGTAAATCAACAGTTGAAATTATCGCCTAACTTCAGTTCAACCTCGATGTGTACACTGTACACTCTGTATTTCCGTCTGCGGCATCTCCCTCTCTGCGGCACAGTGCATTCAGGCTGTCTCCTTGGAATTTTCTTCATTCTCGTTGGAGTGATTGCGGTTTGGCTAACGACGCCGGAGCATATCCGACGGTTTTAGTGGACATTGCGCTCCAATGCGATTGCCGAGGTGTCCTGCGGGGCTCATTACGGCTAAGGTCTGTCTTTTGGGAGGCGACTGCCCACAAAGCATTCAAAATGAAAACTGGCTGTGCTATACATTCTCACTCAATCCACAAGGCTTCTTCCAGGTTAACCTTCACACACGCAGACGTCTATCGTCTGCAATGTTTCATGTGAATTTCAGCAAATGTGTGTTCAGGTCAGGCGAAGTGGGCCTCTTCCTACAATTCCGTCTTGCCGGCAGTGACTGGGGCGTGAAGTGGACCGAGTGCTGATGTTTGTCGAAGCAGTTGTACTGGAGTACAAAAAACCTCTTGCATGAGACGGAGGGTGGCTAGGGCGTCTACGCATGGAGAAGTAGGCTGCGGGTAGGAAACCGCAGTGTTTGGAGCATTTTACAAATGCCCTGTTGGACGACGTGGCTACGAGAGCGGCGGTAGTGAAGTAGGATAAAACGGAAAATGGCCACATTGCGGCGAACAAATGGACGAAGGAACTGAGGCAGTTCTAAGTGGTCGGCGACTGCTAAGGAACGGCAGCATTGGCCATTGTAGCGCCTGAGAAAGGTTATAGTAATGTCCGAATTCCCACAAAAGTGTACAATCTGTCAAATTAGGTACATTTTGCAGTCTACCACTTAGTCTTGAGGTCTGCGAGGTTTATACCGGCGGGAAAGGGGATTCTGAGTTAACTTAATCCGCTCAACTCAATTCGGTGTGGGGAGGATGGCTATTAAAAGCCACATACCCCAGTTGTGAAGCCGCTGAGACATGAAGGCCTTCACTCGTGGCCACGGAGACGACATCTGCTGCAACGCGTTCTTCGGTTCCTTCCGCGCATCTTAAATCGGTGCCGCGACAGCGAATCGCTTGGTTATGAGGCGGATATCAAGAGGGTTTCCTTCCCGCAATGCAGTTTTCTTCCTCGATAAGACATATTTCCCTGTCCAAACGGCGATAATGCCATCTCTTGGCAGGGATAGACCTATTGTCTGAGATAGTTGGCTTAACAAGACGGTCTAGTATCCGTAACGTATTTGCTGTCTTCAACCTAAATGAGGTGAACTCTTCTAGAATTCCTTTTCACGCCTTCTATCTGAGCGCGAATTATTTACTAGCATTTCGGACCCCCTTTTGTGGATGACATGGCAGATACAGCAAATGAAACTATTTTCTATCTGCATGGTAACGTCGGCGTGTTTTGTACTGCGCACGAAGCTTTTGATCCTACCCTCCTCAATTCCCAATGTCCATATTCGGAAGAGGCTACTGGAACCATCCAATTACCTGAGCGATGTGTTCCAAGTAGAGGGAGAAATCAGACGTTAGCAGCTTAAATGTTCGTTGCTGTTAGTTTATTTCCTCGGAAGATGACTCATAATAAGTGAAAATACGTTTGAACGGAGTCGGGGGAAGAGAAGAATTGCTGAGGCAAAAGTCGTAGGGAAATTTGAAGGGGCTGAGAAGACGATTACTAGGAGAGGTAATTTGGCGCGTTCACGACTGCTGTCTGGCTGATCTATTCGAGTCGGCAGTGGCCTGGTCCCAGTAGAAATGACGCGTTGATTTGCCCCAAAACCAGAGTCCGCCTCGAGGGGTTATATCAACGGTGGGAGGTTGTAAGTAGTAGATGGAAATTGCGAGGCTGATGAGGCCGTAAAAGAGGAAATTGCTACCAGCAGTTAATGGGGAATTCTTCGCCAGGAATCAAGAATTATTAATCGTCGCTAGCTTGTACGACACGGAAAAGTATTTCATTACTACATAACATTTCAGCATCATTATTTGACATCCCCAAAATCCCCTCAGTGAATAGGTGAAATTTGTGTATCGATGGATGATAAAATTGAGGCTGCGACTTTGTCCCATGGGTCAACCAGAGAGTCAGATGAGCGCTTTCATGGCAAAGGATTTTAATGACACCTTGACTTTCGCCACAATGAGGCGAATTAACATCTGGCTGGATACCTTGCGACGCCACAAGACACAATCTTTTCCCTTCCGCATCGCCGTTTAGGCTTCCTCTTTCCCTTCGATGGCTTAAGCAGTGATACAAAAACTTTCGTTGGTGAATACTACAGAAACTGGCTCCCGATAGTGAAGCTGTCTAAATCCTTGTTCGGACCTCGTACTTTTCTTCCGCATGTGATTAGGCTCACAATAATGCCTCGAAATTCCCCCCACTTTCCCCTCCGCATTCTCATCCCACACCACCACACCGGCTTATTCGAGGCCGCGACACATCTCTCCAAATATCACAATTACCATGTACGACACATGAGAAGAAGGGGTGGAAGACAACATTGCTCCCCTCAGCGCCGACATCCTCAAGTGCTGCAGCCTACGGGAAATGGGTTTTCAAATCGAGTAGATACACTAGTACACACCCTGTCCTCACACGCTTCTCCGACTTATCAGTCTCTACATCTGACGATGCTCTTCTTACAGCCGTTTCCGATGTGTAGGTATAAGTTTTAACCACTAGACCAGGAGTATTTTTGTCCGCCAAAGCGGTAGCAGCTGCAACTATATCACAGCCCTTCCGTTTTAGGTGGAAGAGCACCACTATCGCTAATTGACACGAGTACCTTACTGACACAACAAGTTAACCTTCACCGCTGTCGTTCTCTCCACTTACTATTACCCGCAAGTACCTACGGATTCCCCTCATTTTGGCGGTTTTGAGAACTGAGGGACAGTGGAGATGATGTTAATCGTATTAATTATGTGCGCTGGGGAAAGCTACGTAGCCCCTTTCAAGCAACTTCGTGCAGAGATGGGACGAGAAGGAATCAAGATTAGACCAGACACCATCTGGACCCGAGTCTCATCCCCTCAATCATCCTTCCCTCCCAATTCCGCCCGCTTGGATGCTGTCGCGTCGAGAGCAAAACCTAGAATTTGCATTCTCTTCGATTTTCCATTGGGCAGAACGTGGAAACGGCCAGCCATCGCGACACAAATGTAGGATGCTCGAAATGGAACCAAAAGCCCACCGATGCAGAAGTCCTCCCTGCAACTACCAGTGAGGGACTGCATTTCTCAGCATCTACACAACCAGAGTATGCGGCCTCTAATGGCCAACCTCCGCAGACCAAATTAAGCTGACCAGACGAGACCAGTTTAAGATCACGTCAGTGACCTATCCTTTTGCCGAGAAATAAACTGATAGGCTAGAAAGTACATTGTATTTGGCAGATTTTGATTTTTCAGGTAGCGGGACGGGACTGCAAACATTCTCAGGCCCCCGGGTGGGCATTACAGCCCTTCTCCAGTGGTCGCATACCACCTGCACGAGTCTAAGTTCCCTCGTCCTTTGTCCGTCATTAATTTGGATTTGGACGATTTGCTCATCTGCCCGAGCCCACTCTCACCATTCTCGTGACCATGTCATCCCGCGGAGCATTCGTGTGGTACGTCACATGCTGCGGCCTCATCCCTCTGTCTATTTCCGGCAGACTTAAACGCCCCCACGTCCCCACTACCGCTCTCCGCCCGATGAAAGAGTTTTACCGTACATCAGAGCAGCTGCCTCAACCAACATTGGCAGATTGTTTGACAAAACGGTCAAGAAATCGTCCCCATCACTCTCCTTTTCAATGCGACCCGCTTCAAACCCCAGTCGCCTGCGGATAAAGCCAATTTTTAGTGGAGGTTTGACCCTCCTGATCAGGCTACTCTTCTACTGGTAATCGGCGATCGCATCCGTGCGCAAGGTCCAGCGCGGCCGTTGGGGTACTATCGGTGTCACTCACTTGACCACGTCTAGACATTTCGAGCAGTGACCGTTACTTGGACCGTTCGCCTTATGTTGTTGAGCCTGTAGAAGAAAGTGGTGCAAACTCCAGGAAGATGGGCGGCGTGGATTTGCTTTGCGGTCGATACCCATAAACTTGGGCGATTTCAAGATGATGATGCAAGAGATCACAGTACACAGTAGCTACTCCAATTCATACATCGAGGTTTAATTGAAGTCAGAAACAAAATTGAACATGCTGAGCTTTACTCTATTAACGTTGAAGCGAGCACTTGTCACGATGGGGAGGGGAACAGTGTTCCAGCCTCATCAGTTAAATGACAGGTTTCTCGATCTTCACTCTAGCAACAACCTCCTTTCCTGAGAGCATTTTCACCACGCCTCTACACGCAGCCGACATGGAATCAAGGGCAAGTCGAGCCATTCCACATTAGTTCGTTCGTCTAGATTTGGCGGCTTCCTAATCTGCGATCTCTTTTACAGGCGACCGGATTCACGGCCGATGTCTCCCACCTCAACACGGAGTGCATTAAACTGATCTGCAAGTATCTCAGCATGGAAGACACACTAAACGCCTGAGTGGCAATGCCAAGTTGGGAGGTGGTGCTTTACTCGCGGTCCCCGCACTCCTACATCACCACATGGCGGTGGATAGGTAGACAGGAGTTGGTGCACCTCTGTTCGAACTCAGAGCCCTCAATTTCAGATCGTTTGCGTCGAGCAATTAAATGTCACTTCGAGGAGACGAAGTTGGAAATGCGCTCTCGAGGGGTAAGAGCGCCTCATGGCACCTTTGAGAGTGTCAAGTGCCTCTTCCTCGTATCCATACTTCATTACGTAAAGGAGCCATTTTTACCACTACTTAGAGCCTTGCAAGACTCACGCCTTATCCAGCAGGCGCAGCCTCAGCAGCCTCCTCTGAGCGAACAATTACGAACTTGGGCGCGGATGGAGGTGAAGGCAATGAACTCTGAGCAGTCGACACTGATTGACGTGGATGTGCACCATCTGCAGCGTTACATAAAAGCCCTTACCTTCGAGTCAACCAACAACAAATTTACTATTTGCAGTAGAACCTTCCAAGAAAGCATTGGTAGAGACCAGGAAGTCCTTAACAAATATGACTGCCTCCTCTACATTGTGGAAGTTTCACAGCTTCGCCGTCATGCGGCCAAAATGAAGACAGAGTTGAGAGCGGTTTGCAAAATCCTTTTGCCCGAACAAATTTTCGTACTGTTCGTCGTGTCCGACGACACAAGCCCCGACGAGGATGTGGTGCAGCTCTTCTCCTACTGCTTCCGGAAACTGGGTGGACTGGATGAGTGTCCGCTTTTGCGCTTACCAATGGAGTGGCGGTTGTGGTACTCGAGAGAGATGTGCATTGATGGCCACGAGGAGTTGTTCAAATGGATTTGCCGAGAAGTGATTAAACGGAGGAGCGCGAGGCTACACTGTGAACGTTGGAGTATCGAGCAGTCCCATTAATTGTGTATCCGTTGCCTTTGGATTAATTTTTTGAAGCTGCGAACTTTCGACTTATCCGGACGGTTTGGGGTCGCAGTGGCTCATTGCGAAGCGGTCGAGCCTCATTCAGATTGTGTGGATGTCCAAGTAGCTCTAGATGCTCGGGTCTTGGCATTGCGTGCCCCTGACGCCAGCTAGCAGTAGGGAAGTGGGCGTCTGCGGGTAGGAATAGCAGAGTGGATTGTGCTAGGCTGTGTTCAAAATCAAGAAGGGATGTAGGCTGATGCTGTTCCTCCAAGGAGACAAGACTTACACGAGTCTTGGCAGTTGATGTGAATGAAATGTGAGACGAGGCAGAACGGGCTATAAGAGTAGTCTGTCCGAGCGATTCCTCTTGTGCTGTGGTATAGTAGAGGAGAGCAAAGAAGCTGCCAATTCTCCGACTTTGCGGTCAGCACACAAGAAGAGAGTCCACGTGTTTATGGGCTAACAAAGCCAGAACCGGATGGCCTTCAGGAGTGCCAGAGTAGTCCTCTGACCCCACTCCTAGCACTAGATAGTGGTGCACAAGTGGGGGGAAGGAAGTCTTCAGGAGAATCACCCTCTGCTCTAGTTATAGAGGAAATTTGTTAAAATGTTGAAGCCCTAAGGTGTTGGCCATGGCGACGTGAACACCATATCATGGACGCGACTGAAGGAAGCGCCAAGAAGAGAAATTGCCTGTCCTGGGCTGCACAGCGAACTACGGAAATGTCGAAAATTCCATGAAGACGGGAAGCACGGGATTGGCTTACAATGAATGCTTGAATGTACAAATTCGAGACCGGACTGAGTTAAGGTGGTAAATTCAACTGCTCATTTTCACGAAATTAGCCTTCAAGTAAACATTTTTCGGGAATGAGAATTGAATAGCGCTTCAGCCTCACTATTTAAAGCGAAGGTCTCTCGCACTTCTTCCATGCTGCAATCTCCTCCGATGCGTGCATATTCGCGGAGTCTCGACATGGAATCAAAGGCAAGTCGATTCATCCCATATTTCCTCGCTTGATGCATGGCGATTTAGCCCCTTTGTTTTAGACGTCTGCCTACCTTATGGTATCAATTACAGGCGACAGATTGTAACGCGGATTTCTCAACCCCCCTCCCCCCCTCAGAGTGCATTAAGCTAATCTACAAATATCACAGCCCAGACGAGACGCTAAAAGTCTGGGTGGCTATTCCAAGGCGGGAAGTAGCGCTTTACTCGCGGGCTCCGCATTCCTACATCGCCACTTGACGTTGGATTGGTAGGCAGGAGCTCGTGTACCCGTGCCCGAATGCAAAGCTCTCAGTTTCGGACCGCTTCCGTCGAGCTATTAATTATCACTTTGAAAAGGACAAGTTGGAAATGCGCTCTCGAGCGGTCACAGCGGCTACTGGCACTTTCGAGACAGTCAGGTGCCTTCAGCTTATATCCATCAGTGAATTCATTAATTGGAGAAATCAAGTGCTGCTTAAATACATGGAACATGGACGCTTCTGTAAGCCGCTTTCCCTGAGGGAGCAATTATAAGCACGTGGGCGGATGGAGGTGAATGCGATGAACTCGGAGCAGTCAACGCTGGTTAAGGTGGATATGCAGCATTTCAGGCGTTACGCAAAAATCTGCAACTTTGATTTAGTTGACTTACCCTGTAGTCGAACCTTCCATGAGAGAATTAGCAGAAATAAGAGAGTCGTCATACTCTTCGACTACTGCTACAAAGCTTCGAAATCACGCAACTCAAATAAAGGATGATTTTGGGGCGGTGTGCAAAACAATTTTGCCCGAACAAACCTTTGTCATGTTCGTCGCGACGGAAAATTCAAGCCCAGACGAGGATGTGGTACAACTCTTAGCCTACTGCTTTCGGAAACTTGGCGGCGAGGATGACTGCACTCTGTTGCGTCTCCGCATGAAGTGGCGAATGTGGTACGCGCCAGAGTTGATTCTGGGTGATTATGATGAGCCGTTTAAGTAGATTTGCCGAGAAGTCATTCAGCGGCGAATCGAGAAACCGGGCAGTCGACATGAGAGTGTTGAACATGGTCAATAATTGTTATCCGTTGCCATTGGAATAATTTTTACAGTGTCAGCACCCTTCTCAAATTGTCCGTCAAGCATTCCGTAGTGTCACCCAATCTTCAGTCTAAGCGCGTTACTTACAAAGCATGGTTTGCCCAACCGCAGTTGAATACCATCAACTTCCCTCTTCGTCGAGCTCAAAGGATACCACTTACACGCGACATCCGGCATAATCGACGATTCAGTAGGTCAGTGTGGAAGAGTATGTAAGTACTAATTCGCCAACTCTCTTCATCCGCTTGATTTCACAGTGACGCACTTTTTAAATACGTGTTTGGTGATGGGGGAAGAAATCTATCAAGGGAAGTAGAGGGCGCCTAGCCAAAAATAACTCTCATCGTAATAGCTTTCAGCTGCACCAACAAAAAGCTTCTGGTCGGTCAGGTGAAGCCGTTGAAATTCCTCCGTTGTTCGTTCGTTCGTTTGTTCGTTCAGTTACTCCTTGGAACCGGGGATGCTTCCACTGGGGAAATAATCCGATACTGGGAGATACCGTCAGTGGCGAGCGGTGGTGGAGAATGCCGGTCAGCGAGGATTAGCAAGGGACGCACCTTCACATTGCAAGGCCACTCACCTCGTCGCGTCCCTCCCAATCGATTTTTATAATCCCGTTTAAGGACAGTTGAGTGCAACTCGTCTTCTGAATGGCTGCAACTCATTGGCTCATCGCATCGGGCTGACCACTGGAGATGAGTGGAAAGGAGTTGCGGATTTGAGGTGCGAGCGGAGAAAAAGAACTTATCTAATGTTGCAGGTCACTCAATGAGGCCCACACGATGTCGCCGTGGTTTGAGACACTCAAATCCATGTTCGTCGAGACAAACGGCAGAAGAGGGAAGTTTGCATAACCGTTGTACCACCCGCGTCCATTACCGTTATTAACACGTGCTCTTCCAAAAACGCCTCACTGACTTTTACTTCCTCCACTGGTCAAAGACTATTTGCGTCACTCATCATCCCTCTATACTCACCTGATGTCTATGCGCATTCCTCGATCAACAGAGACCCGTAGATCCAACCTCCTTCGCCACGACTCCAATGCAAAATGTGGCTTCTCAGCCGACCGCCTTCCTCCTCTCTCTCATCTCCGTTCCCAAATTCGTCTTAATAGCCCACGCATTTCCCACACGTCACTTGCCGTCCCCCACCAGTCTCTGTCAGACCACTCTGCCGCCAATTTATTGCGCCTGAACGTTTCTGTCCGCTAGTCAACAGGAACAACTGAAACTCGTTGAAATGAAATGTGGTGATAAATTGGAAGAGCGAAAAGACAAGAGTCAACAACGATGTTTGCTTGATTTCTCGTCTTTCACCCACGAGCGCGCGCTGCTGGAGTGAAGCAGCAGGAGAAAAAAGAAGTGGCTCGAGGACACCAGCCATAATGCATCTCTGACGCAACAGCAGAATCACTTTATGGACTGCGACGCCGCATAGTGACACATGAAGAGGATAAAGGGGTGTAGTAGCAACTCCTCCACGCCCTCTGAAAACCCCGCACACAGCTCGACTGATCCTTCTACCGAAGTGACATTTGCTCCTTTCTCGCAGACTCACCATTCCTCCCATTTCCCCCGCACCTCCCGAACACACCTACAGCCGACCGTCCTCCTGAAAGTCTCAAAACCACAATAAATCCACTGTCTCGCTACTCCATCATTTCACTTGGTAACTGACTGTACATACCCTTCAGAAAAGCTCTCTTGACGCTAGCCATAACACATGAAATGACTTTACACCTCGTCAACTGACTTGTGCAGTGTTTAAAGTGATTAAAATAGGCAGAGATCAAAAAGGGCAGAGGAGATGAGGAAAGAGAAGGAGGGGAGAAGGGGCAGAAAGCTGTTGGTGCAGTCTGCACTGGAATACTTTAACACGGACGGCATCGGCGCTCCCCTCGCACAGATGGCGGTGTCGTTGACTGAGCCCCGAATCCGCCTCGAGCGCATCCTCTGCTGCACACAGCTAACGAAGATGTGACAAGTTGAAATCAACACTAGTAAAGAATTGAACCGTTTGACCTAGGAATTATTGATTGGCACTTTCAAAGGAGGTACTTTCCTGATAACCTGGTTATTACTTCCCACCAAATGAAGAACAAAATGTTTGACATATCAGATGTGAAAATCACGGAGGTTTCACCTGACGTTGTCACCACGCAGGAATCTACTGTACAAGCGGGAGAAAACTGTTGAACAACGGATGGCTCACATATCCTAACAAAGGCCTCCCTGAGCATATTCCAGCTACCCAGCTTGACCATCTGGCCACGTACTAATTTCACGTTCGAAGGGTCTGTTCGGGCGAGCGAAAGGACAGAGTGTAAAGCAACCCACACCCTGGAAGTGAGGAGCTACTGAGGTAGCAGAATATGAAAAGAATCATAAAAATAGCAGAATACGACACGATGAAACGTGTGCCCACCTAGTCGGCATGCCTCAAGAAGGAAGGAAATAACATCACGAAGATATAAACTGGTGTTGCAAAAGAAGAACACACAATCACTTGCAAAGCCAGTGCGCCAACGACAATGGCAGCCAGGAGAGTGTGGGAAAAGTGTCATGGTGGGGGATTTGCGCGGGGGTCAGTTGCTTTACGAAAAGAACCTGACCGGATCACGTCATTAAGAAAGGCCCGTCACTACTGGGGATGCAGTCCACCCAAGCGTAGACGCATGGAAACACATGTTAGGCCAGTTCGACAAGAAGAATATACCTTCATTGAAGAAATGTTGCGGGAAACAGCAAAGCCACAGGGCGAGGTAATACAGCTTGGAATGAATAACTTGTTATCGGCCAAAACCAACAGCACATTCAATGCAAGGACAACTACTCGTGGCCACATGAAAGTCCGACATTAAGTTCATCAGAAGAGGAAGAGAAATAAGATTTGTTGGAATGGGTGAGAGGAGTCGCCCATGACAAAGAGGTTGACACCTGAAGAGGAAGACAAATAACTTGAAAAATTCTTCCTTCTCTAGTCGAAAGATGAAAAAAAAACAAGAAAAGTAACCGTTGGTTCACAGTTGAACAATTAAGCAATTGACTACTTTCCCATCAGTATAATCAACGTCCAATGCACTACATTGTATGCGTATATCAATCTTCCTGATTTACTAGACACTCAAAAGGAAAACCGGAGTTCATGTGAACGGACAAAAGTTGAATACTAGCATTTCAGACAGCAAGAAACGCATCAGCATCTCGGAGGTTACTTATGTAACTGAACTGAAGACTGTGTGCTCACTATCTGACACATTGACATTATTTAGTAATTCAATGACCTTCGCGATATCTGTACTAACCAACTAAGTAAACACCAACTAAGGCCAATTGGGTTTAATCTGAGGCGAGTTTACAGGCGAGATGCAAATGTCGACTCGTATAAATACATGCTCTTTCAGCCTACAAAATCGACAAATCGCCTGCAAAAGCAACGAGGGGTAATCACCAAAAAGCATTCATGACTAATATCAGGTAGCAATGATTAACAATCAAAAACTTACAAAATTTCAGACTCACTCCGACGGCAGGAACTACAAAAGTATCTTCGGCCGTTCACTGAAATGCGCCCCAGCGCGAAACAAGGCCACAGCCGTCCTACTAAAACAAAATAATATTTAGTGTTATTTTTCAACCACTTCAATCCTGTCTTCTGTAACTACATCTATAACTGCTTTGTTATAATTTTTTAAAAATAAGTGCACGGTTAGTGTAAGGTTTTTTGTTGATTATATGCCTAATTAGCAGATACTCAATGTATATATACCCATCGTAACGCGTTTAATTTTATCTCCCAAACTGTTAAACCTGATCACGTGTTTGAATATGGCATATTGTGTGTTGCACGTGAAGGCACAATTGTTAATGTATACATAGGAGCAAAAGTGAGGCAATGAGTCCAATACGGGAAGGCGAATGTGAAAATGTGGAAGAGCAAAAGTGTAGAGGGTGGACAAAATTGGCGCTGAAAGACGCTTGTACCACGGAATAGAGGAGAGGGATGACAGAAGTGTGCGAAACCTTGATAAGGGAGGCGAGATAGAAGGCTGATCTTATATAGAGCAATATATTCAGCAATGAGGCTGACCAAATGGTCACCTGAAAATTGGAATGGTGTCCTGTTGTCCTGAGTGATGTGCCGTGTAAATTGTGACTCACCATCACCAGTGGGCAGGTTACTCGTTCGTATGCCACATTAAACAGCGTTGAGGACAGGTGGAAACATGACTTTGATGGAGTGATACAGTCTTCAGAACCATGAAGCATACCTCATACAAATAGATAATCATCTCATCAACGTCTCTAGAGATATTGAGCAGGGTGGGAATGGCATAATTGCAATAAATAATGACATTGGGAATAATGTGACACAGTGATAGGCTCAGTAAGGGCTAAAAATAAACATTTGACGACAGAAGAGAACAATTCCGAGCTCATTTCACCGAAGGAGAAATGGAGGTAGTAGGAAAAGAAGAGAATATTTGGCGGTTGTTTTAGCGGATTGGGGGTTGATGTGGATTGTGTAGTTGGATAGATTTGTGTATTGTTGTTGCCGTGATTGCATTCATGGTCTCTGGAGTGAGCGAGTTAGTTTACAATTGTTTGGTTGCTTATGATGGTTGCACAGTATTCATCATAAATGCTTTTTGATGACAAATCCTCGCAGACTCTGTTGGTGGAATGTAATGATGCGAGGGGCTGTGGTGTTAAGTTGGTTTGAGGGTAAGCAAAGGTAGTTTATTGGGTGGACTTGTACCTTTTGTCGCTTAAGCTCATTGCTCAGACATTTGTCACTGTCACTGAGAGCAAACAAGGACCAATAGAGCCTTTTCATGCTTGTAAATAACTCCAGGCCTATTTTGCTAATTCATGCGTAAGATTTTTTTGCACCACGGAAAAGGAGGCGGAATTGCTTCTTGATTCTCATATGACGTCCTTTTGGGCAGCTAGGACTCGGGTGACGAATTGCAAAAGTATTGTGTCAGTAATGGGGAGACTTAAGATCAGATTATTTCCCTTTGTAAGAGTAAGTCATCGTACAGCTTAGACAATCTCGGAAGAACGCAGAGCGCACCTTGCGATGGAGTGTAGGCGACTCTGAAATGCCTTTGTAGTAGTTGCATTGTTGCATAAACGTGGTCTTTCAGTTGACGTTGACGTACGAATCAGCCAGAAAGAAGGGTCGACAAGTAGAGTGTTCTGTCGTTTACAATTTAATTCGTTTAATGCTAACTTGGACCGCCGTATATATGTGATGTGTACACGGTCACCGTTGAAGTGTTAACTGTCTCAGGAAAAATGTTCACATGATGAATATCACGATGTGTGCCACCACTCTTGCGATTTGTGCCATTCTGCCAGACTATCAAACCACCGGTTGTATTATTAGTATACATGAGGCACCGAAATTTCTTGCCTGACGGCGTGGCTCTGATGCAAATAGTTTCCCGCTGTCATAAAAGAGAAGGCAACTAAAGCGTTGATGTTATTGTTGTTTTTGTTTACCTTTGCAGTTCTTGAAGAGAAGAAGATACCGTTGATGCATGTAACACTAATTGATCAACGCGGAGGCAGTGTGGAAGCACTGATGACGAAGTTATCTCTAGATGGCAACAGGGAGACCGATAAGGGACCGTCAAAAAGAGGAGAATAGTCGAAAAGTGGCATACGAGGAAAGTAAAGAAAGCCCCCTGTTAGAGGATTACCAGATTAAAATTGAAAGAACGCACTGAAGCCCGCTAAAAGTGCGTCCTAGACGAATCATAGAATTGGTGATATTACTACTAATAAAGCCACAGGTGCACGCCAGAAGACGAAGAACAAACGGAAGAAGTGGAAGAGTTTTATTGTTAACATATCAACAAACTGATTTATGAACATGAACCGTTATTTACTTGGTAGCCCTATCATTTCCATTAGCGTGAATAAAGGGGTTGTTCTATTGGAGGACGATGGACACCTATTATACCTGCCTCTTCCTCCGGAAGCAACAAAGTACCCTCGTTAGTTTTCTCTTCCGCTGCAAAATAGGAAGAGTCATTGCGCTTCAATGCCCAAGAATTTGACACCAATTTCCACCAATGCTTCAAAAGAATATATGTCAACGACTCACAGGTGGGCCTGTAGATGGTTTTGCCGGCTCGGCAAATCGGCATCACAAAGCAGATGTTAGCATTTTTACTGATGGACAACTTCTCCAACTGAAGTGCTTATTCCGTGACGAAATGCTGCTTGCAAATGCTGCGGTGTATAGGGTAAAGCGGCAGGGCTCGTCGCCCAGAATATCTCACGCAGTGAAGTGAGGGAGAAGTTTTTGGAAAACTGAATTTGTTATGATACATTGTGAGCATGAGGCAGTCCAATCGACCGGATATAAGAGAATAGGATAGAGGGCTTAAGACGTCAAATTAAAAAAAAGGGAAGGAGGCAAGGTGGAGACAGGTGACCGGGGAACGTTGAAGTACCACCTCATAGCAGTCGCATTTTAAGCCAAGCAGGGAGACCATCATAGGCCAAAGACAGGGTCATTCAAAGCATATAACAATGGGCGAAGTAAGAAGAAAATCGCCTCACTCTGCACTTGAAACCGAATCAAATTGCCTTGAGTTAAAAGTCCCTCTCACTCACAATTTCACTTTCTACTATCCGACTACAAATCCGACATTGGACACGAATTCGTGCATTGTTTACAGTCTTCAGAATGGTTCCGTTAACGACAATGCATGTACCGTTGGCTTTTGGTGATTGAGCGCCGCTAAGTGAATGATTGCGCCAACTCGGCACAACTGTTCTCCTTGCAGGGAGGAGTAGGGACGGCAAGTTTTTGAGTTTTGTAATAGAAGTGAAGAGCAGCCGACCTGTCGATTACCTCGAATGTTTATACGGTGAAGTTGAAAGCCGTGGCGAGGTCTTCAAGATAGTTTTGGGTACGTCAAACCAGTTTGGAGGAGATGGCAACCCTTTACTTCAAGGCGAACAATTTAAGCCCTATTTTCTCACTTGTGCCTAAGACAGTACTTGATGTAAATCAATTCCTGTCTTCTGTGAATTCCAGACAATCTCCATACGGATTTGGCCTTCTGGCTGTAAGGGTGTGCACCCTGGCATGAACTGAAACAACGTGTCTTCCCTTAGGTCCGACGTTATCCAAAAATACATGCGGTATTACTAGATGATGAAGGATTAATCTGCTGACGAGGAACAACGAGGATGAGGTTGGATTGGTTGACCCAGAGCTCTTTAACTCTCTCTCTCTCTCTCTCCTTCAGCCTGACTAAACCACTGAGGAAAATGTGCGACCGCGGGGGAGAGAGAGAAAGACAGAGCGAGAGAGAGAGAGAGCGAGGCATAGGGATTCAAGAAGGCGCTGTATAGGGGTAAAAGTAAGAGTATAGCGGTCATGAAAAGTCATTCTTGTTGAGGAATGTTGGCAAAATTATGCAATATGGCATCACTTCGCTACTCGGGCTGTATCGTCTGCTTTAGGCACACCGAAGCTGTATCAGCAATGAATTTTCATGTGTGTCTTGTGTAGATAGTTGTTGTCACCGCTACAGTGTCCATTTGCGAGAATTCAGCCTACATCAGAGTAGTTGACAAAATCGAGTGGGTTTTGGCAGTGTGGATGAATAAATAGGACCACTTGGAGTTGGTCGGGGTTGCAATTATCACCTCTTCATTTCTCACTGAGTGATCACTTGACGATTAACTTTGGCCTCTTTGTCGTCTTAACTCACTTTATCCACCTTGGGTCCAGTTCACGAGTGAATATGCCTGTGTCCCCGTCCCTCAGAGCGAATAGTTAGTTCCACCCATTCGTTAAACTGGGATAAGGTGTAATTGATGGCTCAATGGAGAGCCCAGGTGGGGAATGAAAAGAGGACCAGTGAGATGGAAGATTGATAGCCTTGATGTCTATCCGACTCGCTCGAATGTTATGGGCCCGATGGATTTTCAGTCCGCCGAAATCATCCATTTGAGCAAACGAAGAGGAACTTCTTAATGGAATGATAACAAGGAGATAAACGACATGAGGCAACACCATCTGGCGCGATCGGGCTTGTTTCCTGCTCCTCGTCATCTCACCACGACTAAGCCATGATCAAGCGGCGTTTTAGGTTGAAATCATTTAAAAGGGTTGTGCGAGTGAAGAACTTGGCAATTGCGACCTCGTCTTGAATGAAGAAAACTCAGTCGTCTGATTGGAGATGAGGGGAAAGCATGTAATTGCGAGTTTTGTTCTCCATGGTACGTGTGTGTAGTGAGTACCTGCTGCACTGGCCAATGTCTCCTCATCCATCCGCCTCTCCACTGTTCACCGCCATCTTCAATGTGAGCAAACAGCTAAATCGCACATCACACATTTTATCACGCCTCTCAGCCGACCTTACCCAAATTGCGCATTCACTTCTCCTCTATACTTGAAACGACATCTCCTGCCAACTAATGTTACCTCGCGCCGGCAACTTATCGTCCGACTTCTAACATGCTCAGATAATAACCTCCGCGCTGGTGTCGTCCCATGTAAGTGAGCGACGCCATCAGTCTTGGACCTCTATTCAATGCAAGTGGGTTGACGGCTGTACCTCCTTCGTCTTCCTTCAGGTAGCCCCTTTCCTCCTTCCGCACTGCGTCTTGGCCACTTACCGCATCAACCTCTCTGCTCTCTGACATAAACGAATGCGTGGAAGAACTGAGAGGCAAGATGGGCATAAATGCCACCCCTATGCTGTCTGTGCTCTTCGAAGCAGTTGCGATGGAGATACGGCTGCACAATTGCAGGAATCTTCCTCTCCATCCGCATTATATCCGCCCTCTCTAACTGAGAAGAACCATTTCTTCATCTCATACCACTCGCACAGCAGTTACTTAAATATCCACAATTAGCGAATTTAGACTTCATTACATTGGTGAAGTGTCAACGTTATTGCAGCACGCAATCTCGCCAAATAAACGTGGCAATTCCTTCATCTTAACTTACTCTTCTACCTGCTCTCTCTCCCTCTTCATATTCTTGACTTTTGCTTATTCCCTCGCTTCTCACTCTCATGGTTGACTTTGGCACTCGTCAGTTAGTAGTGCTTGTATTGAACAGAACGAGGAGTGAATTCTGCAGAAAGATGCTATTTCCGGTAGGCTGCACCCTACTTACTTCAACGCATATACGAGGATACGTTAACATCTTCATAAGATTTGCACACCAGATGAGGGGTGAAATTTACTTCTCATTCAAGTACCTGAATTGGAATAGGCACAAAGCAACTTCTGTCAACACGGGCAACGTAAGGTGGTAATGGAAAGAGCGCAGGCGGTAGTATGGGACTATGCCCAGAGACGTGATAATGAGGTGAGAGGGGAAGTGTTGAGAGGATGATTAGGAAGTAGGGGATAGTTGGTAGTGCAGGGCGCCAGCGCAGACGTGTGCCAGTTTCTCGGCTTCCCTTCTTGTCAATCCCTAGGAAGATTACCTCATTTGGCCGTGTCCGTGAGAAGTTGTCGCGCGTAAATGGGGGACTATGCGGTGCCACTTGGTTTTCACGATTGTGACATAAATGACAATATCCGCTAGCAAATCGCTGTCGTCGACTCCGTCAACTGGCGCCTTCTCCTTGCTACCAGGCAACTCTGGTCCTTCTTCTTGCCGCGAGGTGTGCTATTGGACACTGGTAAACAGAATTGTTCACCGACAAGACGATGACAAGACGTCATGAACGAGGACTCCTTATGGTCAAATCAACAGAAGGACGAAGAACAGCTTTTGTTGGACTGTAGACACGTGGAAACGTGCGCATAACAGACCACCGTATTTGGATTGGTGGCATGATGCCTCTGTTCTGAATCTCACGGTAGACATCACTCACTTTGACACATCTCTCTGTTCGACGCTCACGCCTCAAACGATGTCCTACTCCCTTGTCAAATCTGGCATTTTTTCTCCTCCCACCAGCTTCCCACGGCTTTAGTTAGTGTCTTTATGAAGTGAAACTGCTGAAAATGTTCGCAAGTTGTTTTAGTCGAACGCAGTTCAGCCAGCATGAAGAGCGCCAAATTGCCACCAGACAGTCTGGCCTACTGATGAGGTGTTAAGTACACTCTTGCATGACTATTGTAATAAAAGGACGGTGACCTTAGGGCGTTGGAAAAGATCACAGCCCATTTGAAATGTCTTCTTGTTGCAATAGTGCGGTTGAGGGGAGTTGGACTATAAGCTCAGATGAAAAATGGTGACTCGTAGCTTTGTCTCAATGTACGCCGAGGGAACGTAGAAAACTAGCAGCTTGGGCCACCCCGCGCGTGAATGCGTCATGTAAAACTCCGTGCACACGCTTTGACCACGGATGAGGGTTGGAGGAGACGTTGCGTTGAATCTCAAATGCAAAATAGCCTGTTGACGTTCCTTGAAAAAGATAAATGGTAAGCACATGAGGTAGTGTCTCACACTGCCCGACAATTGCCCGAGAGTAAGATCTCCATTAGCTAGAAGAGCTTCTTCAGCCATCGTGACCTCTTCTCATACACCTCACACACCTCATATGCGGTGCATGTGAAGAGAATAAGTCAATCCTGCATGATGGCATACTTTACATTTTATTGTAGATAGCTGATTTTTGTAGTAGTGTTGAGAATAATGGCCTGTTAGACCGACAGCTCGAGTGAATACACTACGTTTAGGAGCCGCCACGGGTGAGAGTAATCGGGGCGGGTTTTGATCAGCAACCAGTTGTTGAATGAGAACATTACTTTAAAACAAATAAAATGAAGGGGCAAAGGGGGTTCTTTGACAGACAGCGAGCTTTCGAAATCACTCGGAGCAGATGACAGGGAAGCTTTGATGTCTAACCGCTTGAGGATAAACTGCGCATAAGCACAATTAAGCACCAATTTCCTACCCGCCAATGGCTTAGTTGTCACAGTGTAGCCTCGCGCTCCTCCGTTTAATCACTTCTCGGCAAATCCATTTGAACAACTCCTCGTGGCCATCAATGCACATCTCTCTCGAGTACCACAACCGCCACTCCATTGGTAAGCGCAAAAGCGGACACTCATCCAGTCCACCCAGTTTCCGGAAGCAGTAGGAGAAGAGTTGCACCACATCCTCGTCGGGGCTTGTGTCGTCGGACACGACGAACAGTACGAAAATTTGTTCGGGCAAAAGGATTTTGCAAACCGCTCTCAACTCTGTCTTCATTTTGGCCGCATGACGGCGAAGCTGTGAAACTTCCACAATGTAGAGGAGGCAGTCATATTTGTTAAGGACTTCCTGGTCTCTACCAATGCTTTCTTGGAAGGTTCTACTGCAAATAGTAAATTTGTTGTTGGTTGACTCGAAGGTAAGGGCTTTTATGTAACGCTGCAGATGGTGCACATCCACGTCAATCAGTGTCGACTGCTCAGAGTTCATTGCCTTCACCTCCATCCGCGCCCAAGTTCGTAATTGTTCGCTCAGAGGAGGCTGCTGAGGCTGCGCCTGCTGGATAAGGCGTGAGTCTTGCAAGGCTCTAAGTAGTGGCAAAAATGGCTCCTTTACGTAATGAAGTATGGATACGAGGAAGAGGCACTTGACACTCTCAAAGGTGCCATGAGGCGCTCTTACCCCTCGAGAGCGCATTTCCAACTTCGTCTCCTCGAAGTGACATTTAATTGCTCGACGCAAACGATCTGAAATTGAGGGCTCTGAGTTCGAACAGAGGTGCACCAACTCCTGTCTACCTATCCACCGCCATGTGGTGATGTAGGAGTGCGGGGACCGCGAGTAAAGCACCACCTCCCAACTTGGCATTGCCACGCAGGCGTTTAGTGTGTCTTCCATGCTGAGATACTTGCAGATCAGTTTAATGCACTCCGTGTTGAGGTGGGAGACATCGGCCGTGAATCCGGTCGCCTGTAAAAGAGATCGCAGATTAGGAAGCCGCCAAATCTAGACGAACGAACTAATGTGGAATGGCTCGACTTGCCCTTGATTCCATGTCGGCTGCGTGTAGAGGCGTGGTGAAAATGCTCTCAGGAAAGGAGGTTGTTGCTAGAGTGAAGATTGAGATACCTGTCATTTAACTAATGAGGCTGGAACACTGTTCCCCTCCCCATCGTGACAAGTGCTCGCTTCAACGTTAATAGAGTAAAGCTCAGCATGTTCAATTTTGTTTCTGACTTCAATTCAACCTCGATGTATGAATTGGAGTAGCTACTGTGTACTGTGATCTCTTGCATCATCATCTTGAAATCGCCCAAGTTTATGGGTATCGACCGCAAAGCAAATCCACGCCGCCCATCTTCCTGGAGTTTGCACCACTTTCTTCTACAGGCTCAGCGCCATAAGGCGAACGGTTCAAGTAACGGTCACTGCTCGAAATGTCTAGACGTGGTCAAGTGGGTGACACCGACAGTACCCCAACGGCCGCGCTGGACCTTGCGCACGGAGAGTCAAACCTCCACTAAAAATTGGCTTTATCCGCAGGCGACTGGGGTTTAAAGCGGGTCGCATTGAAAAGGAGAGTGATTTCTTGAACGTTTTGTCAAACAATCTGCCAATGTTGGTTGAGGCAGCTGCTCTGAAGTACGGTAAAACTCTTTCATCGGGCGGACAGCGGTGGTGGGGACGTCGGGACGTTTAAGTCTGCCGGAAGTAGACGGAGGGATGAGGCCGCAGCATGTGACGTACCAAACGAATGCTCCGCGGCACGACATGGTCACGAGAACGGTGAGAGTGGGCTCGGGCAGATGAGCAAATCGTCCAAATCCAAATTAATGACGGACAAAGGACGAGGGAACTTAGACTCGTGCAGGTGGTATGCGACCACTGGAGAATGGCTGTAATGCCCACCCGGGGGCCTGAGAATGTTTGCAGTCCCGTCCCGCTACCTGAAAAATCAAAATCTGCCAAATACAATGTACTTTCTAGCCTATCAGTTTATTTCTCGGCAAAAGGATAGGTCACTGACGTGATCTTAAACTGGTCTCGTCTGGTCAGCTTAATTTGGTCTGCGGAGGTTGGCCATTAGAGGCCGCATACTCTGGTTGTGTAGATGCTGAGAAATGCAGTCCCTCACTGGTAGTTGCAGGGAGGACTTCTGCATCGGTGGGCTTTTGGTTCCATTTCGAGCATCCTACATTTGCGTCGCGATGGCTGGCCGTTTCCACGTTCTGCCCAATGGGAAATCGAAGAGAATGCAAATTCTACGTTTTGCTCTCGGCGCGACAGCATCCAAGCTGACGGAATTGGGAGGGAAGGATGATTGGGGGATGGGACTCGGGTCCAGCTGGTGTCTGGTCTAATCTTGATTCCTTCTCGTCCCATCTCTGCACGAAGTTGCTTGTACGGGGCTACGTAGCTTCCCCCAGCGCACATAATTAATACGATTAACATCATCTCTACTGTCCCTCAGTTCTCAAAACCGCCAAAATGAGGGGAATCCGTAGGTACTTGCGGGTAATAGTAAGTGGAGAGAACGACAGCGGTGAAGGTTAACTTGTTGTGTCAGTAAGGTACTCGTGTCAATTAGCGATTGTGGTGCTCTTCCACCTAAAACAGAAGGGCTGTGACTAGCTTCGCGATGAAGGCCCGATGGGGATATAGTTGCAGCTGCTACCGCTTTGGCGGACAAAAATACTCCTGGTCTAGTGGTTAAAACTTATACCTACACATCGGAAACGGCTGTAAGAAGAGCATCGTCAGATGTAGAGACTGATAAGTCGGAGAAGCGTGTGAGGACAGGGTGTGTACTAGTGTATCTACTCTATTTGAAAACCCATTTCCCATAGGCTGCAGCACTTGAGAATGTCGGCGCTGAGGGGAGCAATGTTGTCTTCCACCCCTTCTTCTCATGTGTCGTACATGGTAATTGTGATATTTGGAGAGATGTGTCGCGGCCTGTAATAAGCCGATGTGGTGGTGAGGGATGTGAATGTGGAGGGGAAAGTGTGAGGAATTTTGAGGCATTATTGTGAGCCTAATCACATGCGGAAGAAAAGTACGAGGTCCGAACAAGGATTTAAACAGCTTCACTATCGGGAGCCAGTTTCTGTAGTATTCACCAACGAAAGCTTTTGCATTACTGCTTAAGCCATCGAAGGAAAAGAGGAAGCCTAAACGGCGATGCGGAAGGGAAAAGATTGTGTCTTGTGGCGTCGCAAGGTATCCAGCCAGATGTTAATTCGCCTCATTGTGGCGAAAGTCAAGGTGTCATTAAAATCCTTCGCCATGAAAGCGCTCATCTGACTCTCTGGTTTACCCATGGGACAAAGTCGCAGCCTCAATTTTATCATCCATCGATGCACAAATTTTACCTATTCACCGAGGGGATTTTGGGGATGTCAAATAATGATGCTGAAATGTTATGTAGTAATGAAATACGTTTCCGTGTCGTACAAGCTAGCGACGAGTAATAATTCTTGATTCCTGGCGAAGAGTTCCCCATTAGCATTATCATTTCGCAGCATTAAAATAGTAACTACTCCTGCAGCCATTGTGAAAACTTATGTCGTCCACGTCTTCTCGGTGAAGTACATTGGCAGGGCGGTATAAATGTAGCATAAGTAGAGCAGACACTGATGAAGGGTTTCGCTCCTCGACCACCTAAAGGCTCTTTCAAGTGTGCTCTTTACAACAAGGTTTTAGTTTACGTAAGGTGCAGCGTTAGCCAAAAGGAGATGTCGGACCCAATCCTCCAAACTTGCAGAGCCACACACGCGGTACCGCAGTGACCCTACCGGAACCGATCCTGCGCATACCCCGGTCCGGTTTGCCGGCATCATTCAAGCATAGTTCAGCAGTGCCGTGTGTATTTCAGGAAGTGCGACGTACTGTTACGTACTTCCTCTGTTACACGCGAAATCTTGCAGAAAAATGCGGTGAGGATCCGCGACAAGCGAGCGGGTTGGGTGTCTAATCTCGTGGTAAAACAATACATCAGTCTTCGTTACTTGTATATCGTCTCGGCTTCTTGAGATGCCACGCAAATGTATAACGAGTAGTCGCAAGCAGAAGATCAGAGGGTTTGTGTGATCTCGCGGTTTGAATTTCCCCTTGCCCACTGTATCCGCACTTTAACGTAGATTCTGAACAACTACTCAAGTGACACCAAGTTGAATGGGAGACACGAAAGTTTTTTTCATATAAATCCACCAACTATTGTCTTTGAAATTGCACTGGCAGTTGACTCGTCTCCACAACTTGCAGGGTGGTCACTGCGCATCGTGGAGTTGCCTCTACCGAAAACGCCCTTATGCTTCCATTGGGTCGTCAAGTTGCTTCTCTCTTTCTCTGTCTTTGTTTTCGAAGGAATAAATGGGTTCATGCTGCTCACGACAACGCGTTCCCTGCTCCGAACTCACTGCAGTCGTCGAAAGCATGCACTCGACGAGGCCTCTAGAGACAGCATTTGGAGAAACGTGGAAATAGACGAGGGAATGAAGGAAGCACTCATCGCTTACTTAAAAACCCCACTGCTAATATAAACTTTCACGGCGAATCCTAATATTTGGGGCGATTCAACGCGTCATTTCCACTGGCGCCGAACCAATGCCACTCGAATAGATCAGCCAGACAACCGTTATGGACTCGCCAAATTACATCCCCTGGTAACCGTCCTCTCAACCCTTCCAGATTTCGCGAAGACTTTTGCCCCTAACTGTTCCCCCATCTCTCGTCTTTGCTCAAAGGTAATTCCAGTTATTACCGATCCTCTTGAGACGAAGTACACGAACGCAAACGAAAATTCAACCCAGCTAATTATTAGGCGTTGCTTTCGAGATACCTCGACAGCAGAGAGTTCAGTAACGTTGGTCTTCTCACTCTACCTGAACCACATCATTCACTGTTGACCTGCCTGCTGGTAGCAATTTCCTCTTTTACGGCCTCATCAGCCTCGCAATTTCCATCTACTACTTACAACCTCCCACCGTTGATATAACCCCTCGAGGCGGACGCTGGTTTTGGGGCAAATCAACGCGTCACTTTTACTGGGACCAGGCCACTGCCGACTCGAATAGATCAGCCAGACAGCAGTCGTGAACGCGCCAAATTACCTCTCCTAGTAATCGTCTTCTCAGCCCCTTCAAATTTCCCTACGACTTTTGCCTCAGCAATTCTTCTCTTCCCCCGACTCCGTTCAAACGTATTTTCACTTATTATGAGTCATCTTCCGATGAAATAAACTAACAGCAACGAAGACTGAGTGCAAGGCAGCACAAACCCTGGAGGTGAAGAATGAATATTCCTTCACTGAGGAAATGCTCCGGGAAAGGAGAAAAGTAACATCAGAAGAGGAAAGAAGCATGAATGGTTGGATTGGCTGAGAAGAGTCACCCGCGACAAAACGTAGACACCGGAAAAGAAAGACAAAGGACGCGCTGAAATTGTTAATTCCTCTGTTTCAAGACGGAAAAACAAGATAAATAATGATAGAAACACAGTTGAACAAGTGCTGGACAGACTTCTTCGTCGTCGCTGCAATCAACGTCTCATCCATGACATTGCTTGGACGGGTACATTATTCTACCTGAATTAATAAAGACACTGGAAAGAAGGACTCAAGCGCTTTTTAAATGAGGGAAAAATGGGAGGGTGAATACCACCCTTCTAGACCGCGGGAGGCGCATCAGCACCCAATGAGTGAGGCGAGTACCATCGTGAGTCGCGATTCCCACCAAAATAGAAGAATCTGACCCCTCCGCCTCACTATCCACCACATTCTTATTAGTTATTTCAAATCCCTCGGTTATATCTGCCTTGAGCGACAAAGTGAACACGAGGTAAGGCTAAATGAGTTTATTTAGGAAGGTGGGAACTTTTATTTGAATTGGCGCAGGATACGCCGTTGGTTGGCTACAGCATCTCGAAGGCAGTTGATGTTATTGTTTTGGATAAGACATAGACGGGAAGTGGAGATGGATGCTGTTTGATTGGTGAGGTGGTGGAGTCATCGATGAAAAGAGTTGGCTGCGTCTCCTCTTCTGCGCTTCGTCACGTCTCCACTCACCCACTGCCCTCCTTGCCAAGGTGAATATTCATGTTAGGGGACAAGTCAGTCGTTCCTCCGCCCTCCTCACCGTCAGACTGTAAACGTTCCGACAGGCAGCCATGAGAATCTCCTAGCTTGAGGCTTCACCTTACGGCGTTTCTTCAGTCTACTCGTTTGAAATGGTGAGTTTCCCCTCGCATGGCATAATTAATAAGAGTCACTTTCACCGCAGTAATCACGACAAATGATGTATTCTGAACAGCGCAATGATAACGGAAAAACAAATGTTTTCTGTCAATGTCCTGTCTTGGCCCCACCTTGTGCATCTACCTGGGTGTCGAGACACAACGTCATTCTGCGTCTCGTTTGCATGGCATAAGCTCTGCCCTCGTGTCGGTAGGGAGATTAACAAGCTTCTGAGAACTGCATGGAACATCGCTCATGTAGTAAGTTGTGAGCAGAGTTTTAGTTTGGAGAAGACGTCAACTGACATCTAGTCACAGTTTGTCAGTGAGCTTTGCAGGCGACTGGATCACTCGAAGATGACGACTGGTCTCCACCCGCTGAACTCTCATGTGCCTTCGCGTGTGGACAGTTTGAGCTGCGGTCGAAAGAATCCGACCGATATTTTGACCTATTTAAGGCTCGGCCACGCGACTTCCCGCAATTCCGACCAAGTAGGCGTTGCGAACGTCACTTTCCATAGTGCCATTTCTTGGTGCAATCTAAGCTTGGTGGTGCGAGAATGCTGTCTGTCAAGCAATCTCCGGAAAAGCCGTGTGGTCCATATGTCCTTGTTTATATGGCAGTGTAAAGAAGTCAGAGGAGATGAATTGTTCAGTTCCAGATCTATATTCCGACTGTTGCTGCCTCGATCAGGAGTTGTGATTTACCTCTGCATCAGAAACTTTGCGAAAGCAAAGCTTCATCGAAGGCAACACCTGGGAAGGAATGTCACCATAGACATTCTCTGCACAGACGGCGTGAAGTGAAACGCCTCACAGCGAATTCCCTTTCAGCGCCTCTCCCCGCCACTCTCGCCCCACTCCCCCCAACCTTAATTGCTCACAAGCCTCTGGGCTGTTTTTCGCAGTAAACCTATTTTCCCGATTTTTCTACTCTGTACTCAGAGTGGAGACGTAACACTCTAAATAGCTAAGTCAACGGACGTAGAGTCGATTGGTGTTATGCACTACAACTAGATTTGATCGTGTTCCCGAGTGCTTTTCTTGGTTTTCTCGCTTTCTCCTACCAACAGCTTCACGAATCTTCTTTCTCTGTGGCGAGGATCTTGACTCTGATCCACCTGAAACACCGACCATAGCAAAACTTCTCACCCAACTGGATTCGGTGTAGCGATTGTCACCTGCTGCCTGCACCAGGTCCCTAGCTCAGCATGTCCAACCACTGAATCAGGTGCCTCCCTCTCAGAGGTGTAGCTCACGAAAACTGCTTTACGGCAACTGATCCATTTCACTGCAAGCGAATCAGTCCGCTTACTTTATCTGGGCTGCTAAGCTTCCTACCTCGAGCAATCAGTTACCAAGTAACGAGTCGCCTCAATTACCTTAGGATGACAGGACATCACACGTTGTTCTCATTGTGATTGTTGGGGTTGTTGTGGCTCATTCTTGTCTGATTCTCACGTTCACGAGAGTCAGACAAGAAGGAGTCACAATAAGCCCAACAATCACAATGAGAAGAACAACTACAACAGCCCATGATCAACCTGCTGGAGGCACTTAAAAAGTGCCCGAAGAGCAAGCAGTGGATGACGACTACGACACCCAATGACCAGCCCCACATTTCAATGGCACTTCCGCCCGACGCACATCTCACACCTCATCTGCTGGCCTACACGCTGCTGCAACTGTTGCAACTCATACGATGATACTCAGTCTGTCGGCAACAGAGAAACTGCTCCTCGCAAAGTGAGTGACGGCCAAATTGCAATTATCAAATCTCCTCTGGCCTTTTCTCCTCTCCCTGTGACTTCTCGGGACGCAGACGGAAGCGGAGCAGGAGACGGAGGCAGCTACAAAACGAAGAAGATCGCTTGATGCAACAGCCAAATCCCATTGTAGTGCGTGACACTAACCCACGCCACGTCAGTTGACTCAGTAGTTCAGGGCGTTAAATTCCCACTCCCTACCCCCCCGCCCAAGAGTTACTTGAATAAGGAAATACAGCAAGTGTTTGAGTCTAATTGCCAGCATTTTTTTTCCGCCTTTGCCTTCTGCTTGCCACGCATGCCACTTGGTGCCTGTCCTGAAATTTACAAGTCAGAGTAGGGGGATAGGAGAGTCGAACCAAATGGTTGTAGGAGAACGGGGCGCGAGTGGCGCTGAAAGGCAAGAGGAGAAACTGTGGTAAGGGAAGGCGGCATTGAACGACGGCAAAATTTTGTCTTGCTGGAATGAAAACCGGGTCCCGTTTGCCAGCTACTGACGCTTTCGATCTTCGCCTCCCAAAATGACAGACGAAAGTGGAGGGGAGTAGCGGTTGGTAAGGAGCGTGATCCAGAGCTTCCTCCGGCCTAACGTACAGTCGAGTGGGAAATGCAAGATACGGCAGAGGAAGGTATTGGAAAAAAAGCGAGTTAATAACTTCCACGAGACTGACAAACGGAGAAGGAACGCCTCGAATTGAGGCCAGAACTATAAAGCCTCAAATCGTGACCTCTTCTAGCGGCCAAAACTTATCTTGAGAGAATTCGCTGCTCCAATGTCAAAGGAATCGGACGATAAGCGAACAAGTCCAAACTCACCATGGTTCATAGATGGATGCGTGATGGTATGTCAAAAGTTGCCTGTTGCGCAATTCTCTCCAGCATGGAATTGTGCACGGTCCGACTGCCAGAAAGGCCCTATGGAAGGTACACGAAGCAGGAAGTAGGAGTCACGCACATTTGCAGCCTCACCGACACAGAATGCGCATGGAGGCATTGCATACAGGTAATGAGAGGCCAAAGGTTGGTTTCAAGCAGATGCCACACATTGTTAGGCGTAATTTCACCCTACCCAACATGCGCTCTATAGCTCTGGCTTTCAAATGTGTATGATGACGACGCAATTATTTTCTCGCTAGGGCATCCAAACCCCGTCCTGTGACAGTGCGGCAAGACGAACTCGCGGCGTCATGAAAGTGTGGTTAATGTGTTACCGTGTGCAAAGTTCATGTCATTGGTTCATGGGGACTGTTCGCGTGAAGGGAAGTGGATTCCGCCTCTCGTGAAGCCGGCACTTCGGGCACTACCACTTGAGCTTCTTCTCTGTTGAATGTACAAAATGGTCAGAAATACGATAGAACTCGTTTCATTTTGGAGATTGGCGAAGTAACAATTGCAGGAATGAAGGAAGCCAATATTCTGCGCGAAGTTGGAAAGCTGTGCTTTTTCTTCAGATCTCTTGGGCATAGAAGGCCGGTCACTCAATGAAACCTTGCTTTAGGAAGTCCCTGATGCAGAGAGGAATCACCATTGCTGCGTCCAGGCAGTGGGAGTGGAGTGGAGACTGTACAGCTAGTAAGTTCTCCGCCTCCGACGAGTCCCCTTCAGTCTGCATTTGCGCACCAGTACGCACACAGTGCAGCATAATACGACGGGATGATGAGTTACGCTCCCAGGGTCTCCCAAGTGGGATTCGAGGAAAGTCCTGTGGTGGTTATATCTCCAGCTTTCCAAAGTGGCGGCACTTTTGTAAAAGGGTGTCCACAATGCTATTCTGTTTTAGATGATCCATTGCCGCACTGGACTGTACTTTAGGCCCTCATTTCGGCCTCACACCTGTGTATTTCAAATTGGCCATGCTCCTTACAAACTGCGCAAAACTTGGGAGACGAGGCCCGAAAGCCTCAGCAGATGGGAATGCAAACATTTAAATAGTAGTAGCAGGCACATAGGACCTCTGCCTCCCGCCGCCATTCTCCCCAATCTTAGTCCTCCACAAGCCTCCATGGGCCAAAATCTCACGTGTGGCAAACAGAAGGCGAGAACAAATTCGTGCAATGAGGGTGGAAAGACGGAGGAATTGGGCAATTAACATTTACTCAGCTATGTCAACCGCAATGGGATTTGACTCATTTGTTTTTCTTCGTTTTCTCATTTCCTCCTTCTCCTTTTCCCATTCCGTCTGCTTAGCTCAACACTCTCCCTCATGTATTTGCTGGGCAAAATAAGTGCAGCAGGCGCGAGGACATGCGCTTCTGCAATGCAGAAAGTACGATACGAGTAGCCACGAGGAGAGTAGAGAAGACGAAGAAGAGGAGAGGCGAAAGTAATGCAATTCGACTCTGACTCACTTCGCGAGGAGCGGTTTGTCTGTTGCCGACACAACCTGGGTATCAGAGTATCAGAACACTCTCCATATCAGCGTGAAGCGGCTAAGTTATCGACAATTAAGGCAACTGTTGCAGTGACACATGACGTGTGAGTTGTGCGTTGGGGTGAAGCCCTATCAAAATTTGCGGCTGTTTATTTGGGTCATAGCAGTCGTCGTCCACTGCTTGCTCTTCGGCAGTTGTAGAGTCTCCAGCAAGACCATCATGGGTTGATGCTAATGGTTAGAGTGTGGTTTATTTTTGATGTGACTGTTGTGATTGTTGTGACTCCTACTTCTTGCTCGTTTCTTGATGAGCTGAAGAGTAACAGCATACAAACTCCTGTATCGACGGGCGACAGGGAAGAGAGAGGGCCCAAACGTGAGACGTCATGTCATGTTAAGTTGATAGAATCGTCTCGTTGCTTGGCAATTGGCTGCTTGAAGTAAAAAGCTTAGTGGTTTAGATGGGCCAATCGTACTGAATCACTTGCAGTAAATTGTGGTTGGGACGCCGCCATCAGGGTGGTGAGTTGTACCTACCAGAAGATGGCACTCAAATCGGTGTGTGGACGTGCTAAAGTAGGGAAGGAGGGGACAACCGCTAAGTGGAGTCGACTTGGGTGGAGGCGATGACAGTAAGTCAGGTATTTGTTAAACATCAGGTGGGAGGATTGAACATATTCCGAGGCTGATGGTTGAAGGAACATGGTGAGACAGGCGAAAAATGGTAGGTAAAATTGTGGAGTGGGAGGGAGCCCCTCCAAAATCGACGCGAAATACGTTTTATTTTGCATGGAGTGAAGAGGCAGGACTCGATGAACTTCCACTTGAACGGGAAGAGGCGTCCAGTCGATGGAGGAAGGCGATCTGATTTCTATCTCTTCAGTCAAGTCAATCGACGAGCCGACCTGACGCAATGTGCGAGGTTACACGCGGTGCTGATAGTGCGTGCCACATGTCCACGAAATCCCTAACCTACGTGGCAGACAATTGAAAATGTCTTTAATCACTAAATAAGGCAAGTAACCGTGTCGTTGGCGAATGGATGCTGCCGCGATGAGGTTTCGCAGCGGTGAGAAGACGGCGATCGCCTTCCTCTGTCTCTGCTCTCAACATCTTGCTGCCCCGCATCCTGCCTTCAAGCTCAATGCATGGTACTTGGTGTGGACCACGCTCGCTGTGACGGAGCATCTACTTCCATGTGAGAAGCTTGGCTGTGGTGGAGGTGGTAAAAGCCACTCTTCACATCATCGACACCATGATCTCGATCAAGTGACTTGATGTTCCAGGTAGACCAGGCTCTGTGTCAGAATCGAGGCGCTCGTCACGGAGTAAGGAGGAGAAGTCAGACATGTAAGACCAAGTGAGAAATCGAAGAAAAACCAGCCCTCTACACTTGTGTTGCTGTGGCTTGCCTGGCAAAGACATGCGGTAGAGTTTCGAGCGACGCAGAGGTAAGCGGAGTGGGAGACGGCGAAATCGAGAAAACGAAGATCAACAACTGAGCAGCAAACTGCGATGTCGGCTGAGACAAGTAGCCTAAAGAGAGGGTCACGTCTTCTACTCACCATCACAGGAAACGATGGCTCGTGTATGAAATGAGTTTTGTAGTATGCTTTACTTATCCCGCCAGCAGAAGCATGTCATCATGTACAGAGCACATATCAGTCTTATTCCCATGCAAAACATGGACCGGAATGAAGTGAACTGTTGGGAAAAGGTTTGTTCCGAGCACCAACTGCGCAACAGATTTGCATGCATGTCGTTTCAACCTTCACGGCAAAATGATCTCGGGCGCAAGTGAGGCTCAACTGGGTACATTTTCACCTGCTGGAAGGCAGGCCTCTGGACATCACGAGGTATTCTGCTCTTCTCGCCGTCCTTGCTTGCATAACGACATACTAGAGATAACTATGGGGCTGCCAAACGGAGAGCCTGTGAAGAACATGGGAATGCTCGCAAATGTTGCAGGCAATGCTATGCACCTGTGTCCAGTCACATGTGAGCTTGACCTGAAACGAGCAACGGCTTTCACTTCCGCCGATGCGTGCAAGTCACCCAGTCGTCCCTTCTACGTGGTGTCACTGAGCCGGCTGCGTGAAGACTTGCAAGAATGAGGATGATAGTCGACATTGCGGAGGAGCTCTTCCCCTCCGTGTATGGGTGACAACGCGGACCTGATTGTGAATGCAAACTGGTAAGTGCGAGAGTGACCCCAAGCAGGACAACATCTACGTGGCTGACCTCTTTGCATCGTGCTCCTGACGCGTTAAATGAACTCTGAACAGGTCTTGCGACTTTCACTCCATTGTAATCAGTGTCAGTGATTAATACGGCGTGAGTTGCAGTTGGTCGGGTGCATCAGAGATGACAATCGACACAAACTGCATCTGGACATGCCAAAACATTTAGGTATGAAAACCAACAATGGACTCTTAAACGACTTCCCCAAATCGCCATGTAATCTTGCAATGCACTCAGTTAGGCGGTATGAAGCTAATGAAGAGGAGCTGAAGAGGAGTCTTCGCGACGTCGGGGCAGAGGGAGAGGTGGCTTAGCGATGCATCTTATCCACCCACCTACACATTGGCGCGCCTGTGGCCTCAGCTCTTGAGAGGATGTCTGCAGAGACAGACGAATTTTATAGCCTCATGAGTGGCAAATGGAGACGACAGCTGCCATTTGAAGGCACAATTTTGCTTCAGGAAGATGGGAAAGTAGGCGTTTATGTGGTGTATCACCGATGTGCAAGCGTCACTGAGCGTCACGAGGTGGAAGTGGGGAGAAACGGAACTTTCTTAGAATGATATTAATTGCCGGCTACATTTCGTGTGATATCAGTGTGGCCTAACAGAAGCAATGTCGAGCTCTCGTACAACACTTATCTTGTTAAATGTACATTCAAAGAAGCGCAACCGTCCAGTTCGATTGTACTTCCATGCAACACATATTTCATTGGTTTTGGAAGAAGGAAAAAGCACGTCAAAATAATGCAAACAGAGGAGCTCAACTCCACTTTATGAGGTGAAGTAGTTAAGAAGCTGGTCGAAATTGTATCATCCCTCATCTGTGTGCCACATTCCCAGTGAGATATCACGGCGAGGTTGAACCCACCTGCGCTCTGAGGCGAGTTGGGTCTTAACTAATTGAGGCATCACTCTCAGTCCCCCGCATAACCACCAAGGCGAGAAGCAGGACGGGGCCAAATTTCTTCTAAGTATTTCCGAGATTGAAATGCGGCTTTTGACGTAGGAAAGTGTTGTCAACGTTGAGCTGACGTCAAAGTGGAATCAGTAAGCATCGGGTACCCCATCAGGCACAAGCCCTACACCGCCGCCTGGTGAGAGGACAAACTGCAGCCATCAGAATTATATTGCGTTAACCATGACGGTCTTCGTGACGGTGCCGACATCCTGGGATTCGAAGCAGTCTCGCTCCACAGTGCCCCTAGCACGCAGTGCATAAGGTCGGTGAGGTTTACGCACGGCAGAGTAACAGGCCGCTAACAAAAGTATCCATACTCTGTTTTTGGCATATTCTCACTTGTTGTTACTTTAATTCTTACGAACCACCTAGTTACAGTTTTGTTATTGCTCTCTCGGCGTTGGGCTTGTAATTTCTTTGTATTGTTTGATTCTCCATTTCCGGATGCCTCCGTGTCTAATTGCAAAAGAGCTCCCTCCACCACCAATTCCACACCAGTGCATCCTACAGTAAGAAGGTCTCAGATGCCAAATTTGAAAGCAAACTAAACTGTGTTTAAAACGTCTGTGGGGAAGGAGTGAAAGAGCGATTGACGAGCTCCTTTCTTGCCTCCTGCACAAATTCCAATAAATGTGTATCGACGTATAGCCTTCTCCAACTGACACAATGTGTGGTACTTGCAAAATGGTGGAATTTTAATGTCTGCCCTTACGTGATGTAAAAAGAAGGCTTAATTAATTAAATTAGACATTGAGCATTTCTCTGACAGACAAAATATGTCGCAAATCGAGGAATGGGCGAATGGAGAAGAATTATCAACAGTTCACTAGTGGATTTTGCTGCAACTACACCCATTCAAGACACCATTTCTACGTCGGCTTTGGCAGTGCACGATTTTCGACAGCGTCCAAAGATGGATCTACTGATTGATGCGTATTCTTCGCTGCTATCTGATTGGTGCTTCTAGGACATTTGCCGATTGGTGGAACCGTCGTGGCGCCGGACACGTTGATACGCATGCATCGACTGGAGTCGACTTGGCTGTCACTGAGAAACCGGGAGTGGTTCCAAATCTGACTTATTGCTATTAGTTCTCGTGGCCTATAAATTTGGAGGTCGTCAGAAAGGTGCTTTCTCATGTATGACCGCGTCACGAGTTGCTGTTGGCCATGGTTGATGGGGTGAGTGGCTTACAGGACGGCTCTTCCGCTATTCGTTGTAGATCTACGATCGAGGATAGGAATACGGGGAGACAAATTGATGAGGCGATTGTGCCTCAGATGACACAAAATCTCGGGGAAGAACATTTATGCCACGGTATGTAACAAGCACTCACCCGCACAAATTCCGTCTCTTTGTTCCCTTGACACGGACTTGGAAAGCTTCTCGGATGTCGGTCGTGTCGGACAAGGACGGACGTTGTTCTTCTTAGCCTTCACGCATTTACCAGCGTAGATCTCCTCATTTTTACCTACTAGAGCGCTTAGCGGAGGAAGCTCTTTACTAGCCTCTTTTTCTTCACCTTTCAGCACAGGTTATTGATATCACTGATCGGGTACCTCAGGAAGTTCTCGCACGTAGTAAGTCCTTGTTTACACTAAGCATTCTCCCTGCATCAATGTGACACACGGATGCTCTTGTCAGCTTCATGGTAGTGTGTGAGCAGGTTGTCAGTGAAGCAACGGTCTGTAGGAGGTCAAAAGAAGCCTGAGATTTGGTGCTAAGGCACCGTCAGTTTGTGTTCTCCACTCGAATAGCTAGACCTAGGACGCACACGCCTCCGCATCACGAGAGTTGTCTGGATGAGAATTAAGCGACTTCTATTTTACTTATTTGTAGTTTTGGCAACCTGCCCCAACAGCATGGCAGAAATGTATACGTCACGTGAACGTAAGTAGTCACCATTTGTGTCCAACCCGTCTGCTTGACGTATCAGACATTTTCTAATGTTGCACCGTCCTGTCCTGCCAACATGACAGTTATCTGATTCGGCATGGAGTAGTGGTGTCCTACTTGCCTTGACCCGACTTCTCGCTTTGCATGTAGCATCGCCGCGGCCGACTTCACCGCCAAAACTACGAAGGCGTAGAAGGGTTCGCCCACGAATCGAGGGCCCGCTCCCAACGGCAACACCTCAATCCCTCTTCGGCGACCTGCGGTTGACGAGCTCCTTTCTTGTCTCCTGCACAAATTCCAATAAATGTGTATCGACGTGTAGCCTTCTCCACGGATCCGTCGTAGGTTGCGTTGTGGGGAAGCAATGCTGCTCAATGGATAAAAGTTTTTCTTTAATCGTCCCCTGTGTCGACGATATTTTTTACCACCGTCCATATTCTCCAAACATTTGTTCGTGTGTCCTCTAAGTAGAGATTAACTATAAGTGTTGTGGCCCTCTTTTATGTGAGCGACGTGTCGCACTCTCTATTGAAAATTATGCGGTGTGGTGTGGACTGTGTCAAGAAACCCGAGAACCGGCAACTTCAAGTGATTTTGTCACGATACTGTTTGCTTCATGGCAATCGATGTTAACCTCACAGTGGAATGTTCACCAAGTTGATTGAACCGGGCACTGGTCGAGGAAAGTGGACAGCGACATTGTCGAGAGCACACAAACCAGACACGTGACAGAAGTCGCGCCAGTTTGGGGAAAGACTAGCATCCCATTGTGATCTTTCACGTGGCATCGAACCAGGCTACCCGAAAAACTTTATCCAATGCTCACAGGGCCTCCATAGCCTTCACTCGCAGCATTTATTCATCCATTCATCCGTGCAAATATGCTTGCATGTAGCAGTATTGTTCATCTTCAACGCCCCAGATGCCAATTAACCAGTCAGGATGGCACGGTGGTCGCCACGTTGGCTCAACTCCGCAAATTGGTAACCTGCATGTTGGAGGCCTTTTGTGATGTATGATTAGAGAATGACAGTGGCTCGAGGGCGAAGTGGGTAAGTGAGACAAGAACGTTGATTCGTATGAGAATTAACAACCAACGAGTCTGCACTGGAATAACCATAGTCACGGGGAGAAGGCGGATTCAACTCACGACTGTCACTTCTGGTGTACATCTGCAAAGACCTCCACTGCAAGAGGTTGACGGAGGAGATCGCGACATAACCCTGTGATCGTTCATGAACAGACGAATTAATTTGTGGGATTGGAGAACAAGTGCTACATGTTTAAGTTGGTTAATTCGGAACGCTTAATGCTGCAAGCTATTTACCCATTGTACCAATTAGCGAGTTGGCTGTTGGGGCTGGCGAAGTGTGACCAAACTGCTGCGGTAGTGTGTGAGCATTGTCTTATTGTCTCACGATTTTCAATATAGTCACCGCTTTAAGCGGAGTCCATGGCAGGAAGGAGAAGGGGAAAAAGTGTGAGCAGCAGTTGGTAGATGACGATGTGTTGAACGGCGATATTGTCAGTGCCTACCCGAGTGTGCATCGTCGTCCGAGCAATTTTGTGTCGCTCGTTAAGGGTGTCGCCATTCCTTGACATCCTCTGGATAACGACGCCAACTCAGATAGTTAACAGTCGCACGTGAACGGAACTGTCAACGAGAATCCGTTGCTGCAAGCACACATTACCGCACGCATTTGCATACGTCTGATTTTAATTTACGTCAAGGTGAAGTGAAGTGGAGGGCCAAATTCAAACGAGGCTTTTACAAACTGCGGGGAAATTCACAGGGAAGAAGTAACAGTAGCGGAGAAGCGAGGCGGTAACTAGGAGTGAGATAGAATTCGTTGAATTTCGCATTACGTAGAGAGGAATCAGAGCCAAAGACACAATGGTTTCACTCTAGCGACATATGTTGCATGCGATCAAAGCATAGTCCGCCCAAACACAGTTGAATGCCATCAACCTCCTTCCCCGAAGAGGTTAGAGGACGCCACCTACACATGACATCAGCCTCACTCGACGATTTCACAGGCGAGTGTGGAAATGTATGAGTGCGTATTTGCCAATTTTCCTCATTTGGTAGTGTAATTCTGATTTGGTGAGTGAGGAAGAGATCTCGCAGGAAAAGTGGAGGCAGTTAAGTCTACATAATTTTCACCATAATGGCTTTCTTTTTGTCTTAAAGAAAAGCTTACGTTTCTTCAGACATTTCTTTTCTGTTTAACTCCTATTTTGTGCTCAGAAGTTCTGTTTATACACGTTCTGAGCGGTCAGTTGAAACCGTTTGAATGTGATGCAGACCGCCCCTCGGTCATTTGATTACTCCTTGGAATTGAGGTTGTTTCTGTTGGGAGACGGGCTACAGTAGAATATATCGTCAGTGGCGAGGGAATTGGTCAGCAATTAGCCAGAAACATCCTCTCCAATTGCAAAACCAGTCCCATCCTCGCCTCCCTCCAACCGATTTTTATAGCCCCACTGTGAGTGTAGTTCACTGTAACTCGTCTTCCGACCAACTGCAAGTCATCCACTCGCTGAATACGCCTCGAACGTCCCACCGAAGTTCACGCGGTGACCTGTCAGCCGATAAGATAATGGAAGTATCCTTTCCTGCGTCCCCCACATACTCTTCATTCCAAACACCGCTTTGAATGTCCTTCATTCTGACACATTTGCCGAGTTGACGTATCTGAATTCTCCAACGTTATCCTTCCAGAATGCCTTGGAGCACAGGTCGTCGTCTTCGGAAATTAAGGTTTCCCCTTAGGAATCGTCAAAAGACCATTTCTCTCGTTGATGCGCGCACCCAAGAGAACTGAGGATGGACGAGTATTTGTCTGCGGTGAGGGGAATAAGGCAGCGTTAGCAAGTTCGAAATCATCACTAAGGCGATGTCACGCTCAGTGGCCTTACAATATCGAGTGACATTCTGAAAGTGATGGTTGAAGATGGGTGGAAAGTTTGGACAGAATAGTTGGTCGCTGACTGACCACAACTCATTGCCTTCATCGTGAGAGGCGGTGCCAGTAGTTGGCCCTCGCGTTTGGGAAACGATGGAAGGTGAAAATGAAGAGCTGAGTGAGCTTATTCCTTCTTCTCCATGCATGGATGACCGTTTCGCATACGTTATTGCCAGCGTCAAGCGAGCCTTTAGTGAGGGCATTTGCAGTCAAGTCACAATTTTCTCCTTTTCTCCACTACTCTTCTCACGATCTTCCAACCAGCAAAACTGATTCGTTCGAATTATCCTTGCAAGTCTGATTTACTCCTCTCGGTGCACAGAAATAGTAGTGTTATCTCAATGCCCAAGATGACATCACTCGAGTCAACTTAATGCATTAGAGAGATGCAAGGCATTTTGGCAGGCGATCAAGGGAAGCGAGGAAAAGCATGCCAACCGCAAGCGGATGGATGGTCACCGTGTGAAAGTCGGTCTGGCGTGCGAGCAGGGATCAGTGGGTGAATGAATTGCAGTTTGGTGAGCTCAACTTAGGAAAAAGTCTTTCCGTGGAAGAGTTGCAGTTAAGTGGACTCAACACAAAACTATAAAAATCGGTTGAGAAGATTGGTACGGGCTGACTGTCCTCGCAAGGTGGAGAGTGCGTACCTCGCTGACCAGCATTTGCCTTCGCAGTTGGCCATTGACGGAATCTTCTACTGTCGGAATCTCTACCCGATAAAGAAAACCACCGCCCCCAAGAGTTATCAGGCGAAATAGCGTCATTCTTCATCCTATACCAACGGTTTCAACTCGCCGACCGGATCGTGGGTACGAAAAAGTCTGTACACAAAATAGGGCCAGAAAAAGGGGAATAACCTTCGGGAAAAGTATCTTTTCTTCGAGGTAACAGAAAGCGGTTTCGAAGTGAATTATGTCGGCTAAGTGCCCTCCACTTCTGTCACAGATCTCCTCCCTCGCCTCGCTAAACCCTTTTTTAGAATGAGCCCTTTTGGAAAGTCGGCGGATGAAGAGAATTGGCGGCTTAGTACTCACACCCTTTTCCACATTGGCCTGTTAAATCGTCGAGTGGGTTTGATGTCATGTGTAAGTTGCGTTCAACTGCGGTTGGACGAGGAATACTTCGATCGCACACATCATGAGTTGGTAGAGTGAAATGAGGGTGTCATCGGTTCTCCTTCCTCTCCATGTAATGCGGGCTTCAGCGATTTCTTTTACATCCGCAGTTAATACCTCGCTTCCCTCAAAATCACCCCCGCATTTTCGCGAGGTGCCGTTTGAATTTTCTTCCCCTTCCTCTTCCCCTTCCGCTTCACCTCACCTCGACTATAATCGAAAGTTGGCGAATGTGCGCAGCTTCACAGTATTTGGTTAATGCGTGCTTGCAGCTCCGGGCTCTCATTGACACTTCCGTTCACGTGCCATTGAAAATCATCGGAGTTCGCGTCGGTTTAATGGGGATGTCATGGAATAACGATATCCCTCAGCATGCGACGCAAAATTGCTCGGACGACGGTACACACTCGGGCAGGCACTGACAATATCGTCGTTCAACATATCTTCAGCTATTAACTGCAACCTACACATCTGGACATAGTGCTTCCTGTCACGGACCACCCGTGCTGGCGAATAGACTCAACTGGTAAACCACAACTTTGTGTATATGACTGTCCCCATTACATACGCAAAGGAATAGCTTGCGCAGCCCAAAATCGTCTTGTGTGGGCGCAAAAGATGTTGTCAAGTCAGATTGTGTGCCGGAGCATGAGACAGATTTTTGCAGATGTTGAGAAGTACTAGATAAAGAGCTGCTGGGGTTGAAAGGCTTCAAGGCTCTCATCCCTTAACTGATCACAGTACATGTCGACAATTTATTACATAAGCCTCAGTCCACGGCTCTGAAGATGCTCCCTGTAGACCGCGCAGCTGGGGGGAAGATGGTCTAGTCAATTGCATCGGCTGTCGCAATTCAACAGACTTCACTTACAGGCATAGCAGCACGAGACGCAGTCCACTGAAAAGAGCAGGCGTCAGACCAGGCTCCTCTTGCCATGCCGCATTGCGTGTGTCTCCTCGTAGCCCTTTTGCATGCCATTGCGTGGGCACATCTCTACAGTCTACGTAATTCGTAGTGATGTTGAACAGTCGCAGGGGACACAAGCTTTCCTAGCCTGAACTTGATGCCACAGAACGTAGCCTAATGAATGTTTGTCCTCCAGCATGATGTCTCGTCACCCGTGTCTTATAGTGAGAGAAAGTGAAGTTTCGATGTAACGAGGGCTGTGTAGTGTCGCGCCAATAGGCCACAGTTTTTCTGGTGGAGGAGAGAACAAAGAGAATGAGATTATGATAGACTCGACAACATTTTTGTATCACATAAGGCCTTAAGGGGCGGTTTTTGTGACTGCAGTACTCCTAATCTAGGATATCTCACGCGACGAACTGACAGAGAAGTTGTGGAAGACTGAATCGGTGACTATAAGTTGTAACCATAAGGCAGTCCAATCGACCCGATGAGATAAGGAGATAGGATAGAGGCCGTAAGACCTCGGATGAAGACAAGACAGGAGGCAATGTGGTTACAGATGAGCACGAAGCGTTATTGACTCAACATTTCCAAGTAGTCCCCTTTTTGTCTCCCCTCATTTCCTCCCTCTATGCTTCGCGCCGAGTCAACGACGTTGAGGTGTGAATGTTTACACACACTGTTATTGAAGTTGGGCACTTCATTTGCTCTTTCACCTTCATTTGCTCTCAAATGAATGGAATAGGAGGGAATAGCAGTGTGAGAAGCAACTGAATTTACTCTAATAGTCCGCCTAGAGCGAAACAAACCAGAGAAGACTGGAGCCAACCAGAGAAGACGAAACGAAAAAAGTCGGATAAGGAAGAGCCGATCAAGCTTGTCCTCTTCTTCTTCCTCTTCTTCAACGAAGATAAAACCATTGTCAACATCGGCACTGCGAGTTACCAATGTGATGGCCTTAACGATGATGTCTCATTTTGAAAAGGAAATGTTCGACCAGGCGTTCCATGAGAAGACAGAGATGGAGATGCGGACGAGGTCTGGCAGTACTGCTATGAAGGGAATATTGGGTTAACGAATTACAAACGACTAAGCCTTCAAATCAACCTACAATTCAGTCAGTTAGTCAGTCAGTCAATAAGCACCACTGCCACAGTCACCCACCCTTCGACTGTAAAATCACCCTCTCCACTGACCAGGAGGCTCAGCCTCTCTCACTTCAATCAGAACACAAAGTGAAAGAAAGGCTGTTGATTACAAAACGTTCACCTACTGAGACTAGTTGACAACCAACACTCGTTCGCTTCAGAAGTCTCAGACATGAGTTGGCGTGGGTGAGTAGTCTGAGGCCCCCAGCAAAACATGTTCGAAGTGTTAACTCCACTATAACCCTACTCTAATCCATGATCTTTTCGAAACTGCACAGAGGATTTGCACTGCTGAATAGGCGACACTACTATGGCGTTGCTATTTCGTGCACACCCTAACCACTTACGGAATACAGGAAAAAGCATGCACTCATCCAACATCAACGTCAACATCTACTCGCCTGTACAACAAATGAAGCCTCTCGACTCGAAAGTAGAGACCAAACAAGCCTAGAGAAACAGCATTATGTGAGGTTTGTGCGCTGATGTACACGAGGATCTTGTAACCAGTCGCAGACACATTCAAGTCCACCTCCTTCCCATAACCTCTCCACTTCGGCTTCCACTTCCTCATCCAGTGGCGTTCATGTTCTCTCCGACACCTCTACTTCCATGTCTTACCTTCATGCAATTTGTCATCAATTAACCAATCTCCAGGCTTCACGAAATGCACCTCTTCACCACCACACACCGGGCCACTCGACCCACTCTTTCGGACGACGGTGAGTTAAAGTGGCTCAGAAAGGGAAATGCTGCTCTGTAGTGTGGGCTGTGGATTCTGTTTTCACTCCTCTCTGCCATGGACCTTCTCTTCACTTGTCACAAGTCCCGCCACGCACTATGCAATGCTACCTTATAGAAAAATGTTATGTTTGATTGGTAGTTTAGAGCATTTGTAGTGCTAGAATAATTTTTTAGTGGTTTACTACACACTCCCCGTCCAACCTGGTGGATATTTGCCTCGTGCCACAACGCTAATCGTCAGGGAGCTTCACGAAGACAGGTAGAGCAGCCGCGAAGGGAGACGAAGTCGTTTAATAGAGATGGAAGTTCACTTAGTGAACAGACATTTAATTCCTGCTCATCGTTGACGGACCAGGCCACTTTGATTTCCCATTTACTTGGCACGATTGAGTAGGCGATTCACCGACCTTGATGTGGACTGTGCACCACAGATTTTCAGCTGCCATGAGAGGCGGCGTTAAACAAGAACCGTTGCCCTGCGGCGTGGGTGAGAGCGGCAACTCGGTTGGCCTCGACGGCATGTGGGCGTCACCTAGTTGCCACTTGGCATTGAGTGGCGGTCTGGCAGCCTCACATCCGAATCTGCTGAGCCATAGGGACATGCTCGTGTCAGATGTTTGACTGTGCGACCCCAAATCAGCTCAGCAAAATGTGCAAGGATTTGAACACCGACGAACCCTTCTAAGCGTCGACAATTTCTGCGGTGAGGTTGGCCGGTACCCAGATGATTTCGTTGTATAATCTGGTGTTCTATCCCGATGGCGACGACCAAATATTTCTTCCGTGATGTGTCACTTCGTTCATCCAAATTCCAACAAATCTGGAGCGACTTTTGACCTTCTCCGCACATGCAATTCTCGTGGAGTCGATTTTACGCATGCCTTCGCGATTCGTAACCGATTGGCATGCGAGGAAGACGCGCCCGACGCCACTACGATGCTGGCGTGGCCGCGTGTCACGCCTGTCTCTGTCATAGCCAATGACCCCTCTACTCCGCTGCCGGCTTAGCAGATTCGGCATGACCACTGGTGTTGGCATGGCCTCTGACTTGCATTTGCTCTCCCTCACCTTGCATTGCCCACATCCTCGACCCTCCTGCTGTCCGTTACTTCGGCCAACTTTGTCCAAATTGCCTCAGGACCTACACGGAGTCGAAACCGATGGAGGTTGGAACACGGCGCAGTCTGATGCTATTCAGGTCGAATGTGACTACCGAAACGTCACGCTTGATGCGGCCTTCACGTCAAGATAAAACTCGCCGCTTAACGTAAGAGCTCTTACATTGCCTGTTTTCCTTCAGACAACATGTCATTGTTTTCGATGACGAGAACTTGTGAGAGAATTAAGTAAAGTAAACATTTATCGCGCCCTATGAATGCCTTGATAACTTTATTTATCATAAGCTCAGCTTGACTAAGGGCCTTCGATAGAATTGTGTAAATTTTCACGTCACTTCCACGTTAGTTGTCAACCTTTGTGTCCAACTCGTCTGCTTCACTTGTTGCCCATCTCCTCTTGTTATCCACTCCTTTCCGGCCAACATGACAGCTGGCTGGATGGACCTGATGTATCGGCGACTTTCTTGCTTTGCACCATCGTCTCGCCTTTCTTCTCGCACCCCCGCGGCCCATCTCACGGCCTAACTTTTCGCAATGTCGAAGTGTTCGCCGCAAAGTCTAGAGCCCCCTAACGACTGCAAGGCTCTAATCGCCTCGATGTTTTGTAGATTTGGAGCTCATTTCCGAGTTAAATGGCACTTGTTTATTGTTCACTGTGGCCTACCCAAATTCTGATGAACTCATGGCAACTATGACTTTTCTAAGCGTTGACGATGAGTTTTATTATGCGGCCCATCGTGGCGACAAGTCGCGGTGGGGAAGTTGTGCAGTTCGTGGTGAATCACGTTGGCTAATGACTCTCATCTGCTGTTGTGACAACTGACGGTGAGCTGGTGCCTACCTTTGTTCTTTTCGCTTGCCGAGCACTCCTCCCTCTTTCATCCAACTATCAGCTTTTCCAGTCTCGCTCCGTCGATTATCCGTTGTTATCTACTTATCTTCATTATTTCTCTCTGCTATCGCTTAGACCTCAGGCCGAAAACGGAGTTCGCTAACAGGGTCAAGCAGGGGAGCAAAACGAGCGTTTGCGGATACGAAGGCGTGAGGAGTGACGAGAGCGAGCCGTAGGCAAAACTGAATTGGACCATTGAGACGGTGGTCGGTGGGAAATGTTTCCGCTGACCACTGATGAATGTTTGAAATTCGGCAGAGTGAATGCGAGTGGGAAAGTCCCTATTGAGGGACATGAGAGTGGAAACACGGCAGACGACTGTCTGGAGCCCAGTGGAAGAAGGAAGTAATTGTTCAAGGAGAGGTAGTGCAAATGCATGCTTCAACACGACATCGTCTGCAACAGCCACACGCTTCAACTATAAATACTTGCAGTTCATGTCGAACTCCAAATGCTTCCCTTGTGAGCATTAAATTCCGTCGGGGAGAAAATTCGGTGGAGAAAGAAGAGAATAAAAGGGAAGGAGATGTAGAACTGATGCTCGCTTGCGTGCGGGGAGTGACTAACTGCATCTGACCACATGGATGTCAAGGGAAATGCTGGATTACCTGAAACGAGTTAAGGGCATCCCCCAAAGCCTGAACCCGATCGTTCCATCAATGCATTGTAATGCCGGTTCCGCGCACTCCACTGCGATTCCCGAGCTAAGAGCCCCATGGGAAACGACTCCTCCTTTTTCAAAGCGATATCATCATCTGCCCATATGTACCAGTAGCACTTTGCACGCCGCAATCTTCCAAGTCTACACAGAGTCGGTCTGCTCTGCGAGGCAGCAAGAGGACGCTATTGAGGCACTATCCGATGTAATATGGCCGAATCACGTATTTCAATTTTGCTTCAATCCAACAATGTAGCCAAGGAGGTGACGGATGTTATGCATGCGTATTCCGTTCTCTCTGCCAACACTCTCTCGAATCGCCCCATGGTGAGCCGAGTGTAGTGGGCAAGCAAATCAAACGGGTGAGCGCAATTCGGTAAGCTGAACATCACATTTCGGAGTGAATTGCATTGGGATGTAAATGATCTGATAACTACGCAGATTTTCGACCATGTTGTGAGTGGTGAGCAGAGTTTCACTCAAAACGACGTGCCCTGTGAACAATTCTCATCGGCTGACATGCAGTCACAGTTGACCAGTGAGCCTTGAGAGGACTGGACTACTCCAGAATGACGACTGGTCTCCATTCCCTGCACTCTCAGCTGCCTACTCGCGTGAACAGCTTGAGCTACAGTCGAAAGAAGCTGACCGACGTTTGCGCCTATTTGAGGCTCTGCCGCAGGACTTCTCCCAACTCCATTAAGTAGGTGCTGCCAGCGGCGCCGTCCAGTTCGTCCTTTCTTGTTGAAAACTGCGTCAGCGAGGTGGAGATGCTGTCTGTCGAGGAATCTCTGAAAGAGACCAAGTCGTCCATTTGCCGATGTTTGTGTGCCAGTGTAGGGAAGCCAGAGGAAATGAAGTGTACAGTTTCCACTCCGTGCTCCAACTGTTACTGCGTCGAGCAGGAATGGCGATCTCCACCTCCATCACACACCTCGCGACAGCAGGGCTTTATTGAGGACCACAACCGGAAGGGAATGTCGTCACAGACTTTCTCTGCACAACAGGCGTGAAGCGAATTGCTTGGCAGCGAGGTCGCCGGCTAATCGTGAGATGGTGGAAAGTGGACTTGGTCAGGAGGAAAATGGTCACGTGATAATACTTCAGTTCCGCGCAACGCAGTCAAGCTTTCCAGCTTCGTGCAAATTAAATGAGTTCCATCATTCGTGTAATTGACGGTTTACAGTTCTCCTCACGTGGATCGTGTCCCACAGCATTCTTAACCATTTGGGACACTCACCTCCCTTCGTTTGAATAGTCCGCACGGTATCGCATCAACCGCGCCTTCGTTTTGCCTACGCTGTCGGTGCCCTTCGTCTAGCGCATGCACGAATTTTAGGATGCATTTCCGCAATTTTCTCACGAATGCCGATGAATGGACCCACCTTGTCGAAAGGGCAGAGAGGCATGAATGTGTGGAAGATTTGCCCTGCTTCTTCACTGTCGCACCACACGAGTCTGTTCTCTCTGCGCAGCCTCGTTATCGTACTGGTTTGCCTAACCAGAGCCAGACAACCCTTTTGGGGTGGAGAGAGAGTGTACTCAATGGCCGCTGTCTCTCCTTTGAGTGGGTTATGAAATGGCTCCTATGGTGAGGTGTGGCGTATGTTTGACACCATCTCCTGGCCTGCGACTGTCTCTCTGCAACACTTTAATCCGATACTGGCCTAAACTCAAGTTGAACTCAAGAATTAGATTGAGACTAGGAAGGGTCTCTTGAAAACTGACGTATGGTACCTTTCAATCCACTTCCCTTCCACCAATCTTTAGGCAAAATTCTTTACAATTTCTATTGATAACCACATGCTATCTACGCCAACATCAGTCAACTAATGCGACTGGTAGGACTATTCGGCTTCACATCAGGCTAACCGTCTCCCGAACTGTCGCTGCGAGTAACTGTACGTGAAATTAGGAAACAGAATGCGACACAAGTGCAGTATGAAAGCCCAACAAAGTGCCGTCTGTCAGGATGGAGGGTGAGTCGGGACAGCGTTCTGTTCATCCGTCTTTTCCTTGGACATGGAGGTGGACATCGTTAAATTCATCTCCTCTGGCTTTTCAACGCTGTCACACGACAGCTTTTTCCGGCAAATCCTCTTCAGCTAGCATTGCCGCTACTCTAAGCAGAGAATGCAGGAAAAATGACACAATGATAAATGTCACTTGCAGTGCCCACTTAGTCGGTGTGAGGAAAGCTCCGTAAGGAGGCTTCTACAGGTTCACCCGTCGGTCAGTTTCTTTCGACTGCAGCTCGAACTAACCAGACGAGCAGGCGTCTACGAGCTCAATGATCAACTGTTACAAGGTGTTAGCGAATGTTGTATTCACGGGTGATATTTTCTCCCAAATTGAAACTCGGTATATGGAAGGCAATCAGTGTAATTCTCAAACCGCTTACACCGGAAATGGAGGGTCGAAGAGCAGTGAGTTTCGAGGCTGTGGGCTGTTGATTGTTTGATTGTTTCGTCTGCCCACTCCTCGCTTCTTTCTCGCCCACTGTTTCATTCCTTTTCTCCCACACTCTCACGTTCATGAACCGGTCTATTCTTTCGTGAGAGAAGGTAGTTGGCAATTTGCGGTGTGAGTGGTCTGAGGATTACACTGATTTGCTCTCATATACCGAGTGGTGCGCGGAGTTTCAATTTCGCAGAAGGCATCACTCGCAAATTAGACATCCACTGCTATCCAGTCGCAGTTGATTGTTGGTCTCGTCGGCCACCACCAGGCTGGTTGCTTTCAGCTCTGCACAACTTCATGGAGCTGGCCGATGTTAATCCCACTTGACGGCTTTTGCATACTCCCAAATGCCTTCTGCACTCTAATAAACACTTTCGCTCCAACTCGCCTCTCCTATTTCTTCAACTCATTCCTCACTGACCCCTTTACTCACGCTGACATGAAGGCTGATGTCTACTGATGTTGTGACGAACTTGATGAATTTTTCCGAGCTCCTCCGTTTGACCCTGTCATGAAGGTCAATTTTTTCAAATTGCAGTAGGACTGACTTCTGCGCTGAGGCAAGCGGAGAATTCGATATCAGAGATAGACACATGCAGACGAGTAGACGACTATTGCAACCAGTGGGGTGGGGATTGTGAGGAATACCAGGAGCAATCACATATCAACTTGTAGAAACGCGTACGCAGTCAACATGTCGAGAGGTCGGCAGTTGAGATATGCGCCGAGGCGATTTGAAAATGCGAACACGTCGGGAAATTGATTGATGTCGCGTGATTCTCGGCTGACAACGTTGTCATTGCTCACATCGAGCTCGCACAAGGTGGACAAAGAGTTTAACTTGTCAGAGCTGCTGAGAGGAACGGGAGGCACGGACAAGGATAGTCGACGATAACGTAATAATGAGTTTTCCTGCGGACCAGAATAGCAGATGAATCGGGTCTGGAAAGGATGAGTTTTTAAGGCAAAATAGTTAAAAATCGACAGCTTTCCTCATTACTTGATTGAACTATGTTGGGTCATTTGGAGAATAGTCCCCAGAACTAGTCAGTCTGCTGCTCTAACTGCTCTTTTGCTGGTATGCGCCGAAGTTGACGCCTTTCCTGGTTGTGGTGTTGATGTTATTGTAGTAGAGAATTCACCTACCACTAGAGAGTCCATTTGCATATAAATATTGCCACCGTTCTCATCGCCGCAGAACCGACGCCCGAGAAAGTACAAGAAGGTTGCAGCCGGACAGCTTGTCCGAGAGACATTGTATGGAGAGTTGGAACGGTGCACCTGGTTTATGTGTAAGCCTACTGTTGAGGAGGCCCCTCTGCACCTCTTTTCGAGCATCAAAGCAGACCATAGAGCATTCATTGGGTGTCGGCAAAGGCTACTCCAATAAAGACAACGCCAAATGCGACAGTAGTGTCTCGTGTTGCGAACAGAGTAAGGGTCGAAGGAGCGAACGGGCTGTAGGGTGTGGCCATTTGGTGACAGTGGCAGCCATGAGGAGACACTGGTCTATTGTGACGCCTTGTGTTCCTGTCAGTACATGAGGCATTTGAGCACCTCGAAACGCTATGTCCGTTCGTCTGGTAAGTTTGGTGCTTCCTGGGGAAACAAATGGCACACAGGATGCGTTCACTTGTCCCTCGAGAATTCTCTCATGGAAGTGGATTTCTGCGCACGCTTCGGTTGGCTACACGTCAACGGTTATTCGACAAATGGTCAGCACCGATCCAGCTTTCTTGCGGTATGCTACGATGCCGATAATGTAACCATAATGTGATTGAGGCTAGATGATGCAGCACCTCGTGACTCCTTGACAGCCTGTTAGTGCCGCAGTAGACGAAATTTTTGGATCTCCTCCTACTCCTTGCACCCTCTCCTTTCACCCTTACCTAAACCCTCTCATCTCTATTACGAACAATTTGCAACTCACTCGTCCTCACCTGAGAACGGATGAGTTGAAGGGGGTCAGTCGAAGACAATGAGTTAGTCTGTCGCCACTCTCTGCAGCCGCACACGTCCACGTTGCACTGTGGAATCGAGACGAGTTAGTCACTACTTTCAACCCACCGTGCTCTTCTGCTGTAAAAAATTAATACTCGCAGGAGATGATGGGGTTCGTCGATACACTGGATGGCGTCAGGCCTTAATCCAACGGTTGTCGCACCTGTTCTCTCCCCAACAACTTCCCAATTCGTTTTTTGCCGCGGTAGACGACTACGCTAGGCTAGAGGACTGAATTAGTTATCAGGAGGTGGTCCAATGTTATACATCCCGTGCTCTAATCAAGAATAAAACTTGAACCCACTGTCACCCATTAGGCCCGAAAGTCACCTTCACCAATTGAGACCATGAACACCTCTGATGGCAGACAGCACGGCGGTACTTGACATAACCATCTCCCCTAAGAAGCCTTAACTCAAACTTTTCACGATGATGACGACCTTTATATCTTTTCCTTTTCGGTTTGACATTCCACCGATGGCAGCTTGGGAAATCAGCGGCTCCCCATTGCTGTTTTGGCTTATGTATTGTCGGTGTCATTTGGCAATAGAATGGGCAGCGTATAGGTGAGGTTTTGGCATCCTGATAAGCGTTGTATGTGCGTAGCTAAGACGCGCGTCAACTCTCTCCTTTAGTAGAGGTGAAGGGGACGGTTGATGGCCTGTGCTGGTTTCATTCAGGGCGCGCGAAAGGGACGTGGAAGCGGGAGTTTGAAGAGAATAAAAGAGTATTTTGCACATCATTTCACTGTGACAGTCCATAGTGATTTGGGTAAAAGTTCCAGATGAGCGTATCATCGTCAAAAAAGAGAAGTTCTGTGGGCATCTGATATGTCGGTACCGCATCGTTACTGCTCAAAGCGGTTGTGAGACATGCACTGGAAGCATGCACACAGTTATGCAAAGCCGAATGGTGGAGGGGGTGGAGGGCTCGAGGCCAGTCCTGAGGAGGGGAAAACATACGGGCCGATATTTTAGGGGCCATTTCAGAAATCGAGGCGCACATGTCGGCGAAATGCCGATTGGACAGACATAGTTAGTCTCGACAACGGCAACTCAATGATTTCGAACAAATAGGTTGAGGTGCAAAGCCGTTCATGCGTATAATACGACGGTGAGATAACGGAAAAGGCACGAGGAGTTGACGTCGAAAAGGCGGGAGCCGATGAAATAAACTAGTGTCGGTTAAGGCGTGTCGCTTATGAGCATCTTGACAAGGCTCGAAGTTCTCGCGGTCGCTGGAACGGTGAGGCCTTTTCTGATTCTCGAGACCACTCCTCAGAAATGGCGTTCAAGTCAGATTTCAACATACCGCGCGTGTTGAGTAAAGGCGCTACTTCCGAGACCAAATAGCTGACCTCATTAGTTCTGTTTCTGCCATACGGCCACGTAATTTGCAAGGAACACGAGAGAAATTCAGGCACCTATATTGTCAAACTCCTCGCCGCCTACCCGTTTTCTTATCTGCCACCGTGTGTGCATCCGCGGTAGCAGAGAAACAGCCCATTCACCCCCCGCCCTACCCATCTCGCCCGACAACCTCTCAGTCGACCACGGCTCCTTCTCACATCTCCCAAGCAGCTCCTCCTTGTATGTTGAGCGTATTGCAAGCACCTAAGCCTCCTACGAGTATGGGACTAACGCTGCATGTACGGCCCTACGCGATGTTGATGAAAGAGGGCGGGCAATCAGGCAAGCGGACAAGAATATCGTCAATTGCAGCCACTCCTTTCGGCAGCTTCATCCTCACGTCAGAGTGGTAGATGTAAGCAGCAGCCGGAGTCAGGATGGACGGTTGAGCAGGTTATTGCGCTAAGGTAGGCAAGTTGTTGGTTGTCGTTGAATTTGACGCAGTAGAGTCAATGTGATATAGAGGTGTCCACGGCTCCTACTCAGTGGAGGCCACAATTACAGGGGATTGAAAATTCTGTTGTAAGAAAGTAGACGACCCAGGGGGTGCCGTTAGATTAGACTGGACACAATCAGTTTTGCATTGAGGCATCTTAGGTTCCTGGACATCTCGCGAATGATGCGGCTGATTTCTGGACCACATTGGTGCCATGCAACTGGCTCAAATGCTTCCTCTTGCCCCATAATCTCGTCAGAAGCAGCACTTCTGCTTTCTTCCTCTTCATCCACCTCAGGTGGCGATCCCATCAGATCACCTCAGGCGATCGTCTACTGCGTTGCCTACGTGTTCATCGACACTCGGAGGTTTTGACACGCACATTCAGTTCTCCAACTCGGGAGGAGGTGGAGGAGGAGGAGTCCACATTACTCATTCAATCATCTCTCACAATTGTAAATGCATTTCGCCCCTAACCTCATAGGAAATGGCGCTGGCTTCTTTAAGTTCCTTTTTCACTTTTCGCATAAAACAGACCGCAACCATCTTCGTCCACCTGCCGACTGTCCGTCTTCTCCGTCATGGAGTCGTGCGCAGTCAACACCACTTCTACTTCATCGTCCATGAATAACTGAAAGCAAAAGGGGAACCTAAGGTTTATTAAAAACACTTTGATTCTCTTGGTGAAATAATGAATAGTGGAAATCACTACTCGAAAACGAGTGAAGCGTTTCACCTACGAATTTATGATTGGCGTTTAAGTGGCATTTTTCAAAAGTATTCTTCTAACGATGGACAATGCACGTTCTGCCTGGAGCAAGTCGGACTGCCATGGTCGACGGGCACAAGCTGTCATGACGCCCTAGAAAAGTGGAAGAGGAAGGCTTCCACCGGCGACTTCGATAATCTCAATAATCCTCATAACCACATAAGGAATAGAGTTTACACCATATCAGAAGCGAACTTCACAGAGGTTTCACTCGGCCTTGTCACCACCCAGGAAACGACTGTTTAAGCGGGACAACACAGTCGAAAACAGACAAGGGATGGCTCGCATATTCCAACAAAGACAACTTTGGACATATCCAATCCAACCGTCATTACTATTTAGCCACACACTAACTTCACGTCCGAGGTGGCTGTTCAAGCAAGCGAGAAGACTGAGTGCAAGACAGCACAAACCCTGGAGGTGAAGAATGAATATTCCTTCACTGAGGAAATGCTCCAGGAAAGGAGAAAAGTAACATCAGAAGAGGAAAGAAGCATGAATGGTTGGATTGGCTGAGAAGAGTCACCCGTGACAAAACGTAGACACCGGAAAAGAAAGACAAGACGGAAAAACATAATAAATAATGATAGACACACAGTTGAACAAGTGCTGGACAGACTTCTTCGTCGTCGCTGCAATCAACGTCTCATCCATGACATTGCTTGGACGTGTACATTATTCTACCTGAATTAATCAAGGCACTGGAAAGAAGGACTCAAGCGCATTTTAAATGAGGGAAAATGGGAGGGTGAATACCACCCTTCTAGACCGCGGGAGGCGCATCAGCACCCAATGAGTCAGGCGAGTACCATCGCGAGTCGCGATTCCCACCAAAATAGAAGAATCTGACCCCTCCGCCTCACTATCCACCACATTCTTATTAGTTATTTCAAATCCCTCGGTTATATCTGCCTTGAGCGACAAAGTGAACACGAGGTAAGGCTAAATGAGTTTATTTAGGAAGGTGGGAACTTTTATTTGAATTGGCGCAGGATACGCCGTTGGTTGGCGACAGCATCTCGAAGGCAGTTGATGTTATTGTTTTGGATGAGACATAGACGGGAAGTGGAGGTGGATGCTGTTTGATTGGTGAGGTGGTGGAGTCATCGATGAAAAGAGTTGGCTGCGTCTCCTCTTCTGCGCTTCGTCACGTCTCCACTCAACCACTGCCCTCCTTGCCAAGGTGAATATTCATGTTAGGGGACAAGTCAGTCCTTCCTCCGCCCTCCTCACCGTCAGACTGTAAACGTTCCGACAGGCAGCCATGAGAATCTCCTAGCTTGAGGCTTCACCTTACGGCGTTTCTTTAGTCTACTCGTTTGAAATGGTGAGTTTCCCCTCGCATGGCATAATTAATAAGAGTCACTTTCACCGCAGTAATCACGACAAATGATGTATTCTGAACAGCGCAATGATAACGGAAAAACAAATGTTTTCTGTCAAAGTCCTGTCTTGGCCCCACCTTGTGCTTCTACCTGGGTGTCGAGACACAACGTCATTCTGCGTCTTGCCTGCATGGCATAAGCTCTGCCCGCGTGTCGGTAGAGAGATTAACAAGCTTCTGAGAACTGCATGGAACATCGCTTATGTAGTAAGTTGTGGGCAGAGTTTTAGTTTGGAGAAGACGTCAACTGACATCTAGTCACAGTTTGTCGGTGAGCTTTGCAGGCGGCTGGATCACTCGAAGATGACGACTGGTCTCCACCCGTTGAACTCTCATGTGCCTTCGCGTGTGGACAGTTTGAGCTGCGGTCGAAAGAATCTGACCGATATTTTGACCTAGTTAAGGCTCGGCCACGCGGCTTCCCCCAATTCCGACCAAGTAGGCGTTGCGAACGTCACTTTCCATAGTGTCATTTCTTGGTGCAATCTAAGCTTGGTGGTGCGAGAATGCTGTCTGTCAAGCAATCTCCGGAAAAGCCGTGTGGTCCATATGTCCTTGTTTATATGGCAGTGTAAAGAAGTCAGAGGAGATGCATTGTTCAGTTCCCGACCTATATTCCGACTGTTGCTGCCTCGATCAGGAGTTGTGATTTACCTCTGTATCAGAAACATCGCGAAAGCAAAGCTTCATTGAGGACAACACCTGGGAAGGAATGTCACCGTAGACATTCTCTGCACAGACGGCGTGAAGTGAAACGCCTCACAGCGAATTCCCTTTCAGCGCCTCTCCCCGCCACTCTCGCCCCACTCCCCCCAACCTTAATTGCTCACAAGCCTCTGAGCTGTTTTTCGCAGCGAACCCATTGTCTCGAGTTTTCTACTCTGTGCTCAGAGTGGAGACGTAACACTCTAAATAACTAAGTCAACGGACGTAGAGTCGATTGGTGTTATGCACTACAACTAGATTTGATCGTGTTCCCGAGTGCTTTTCTTGGTTTTCTCGCTTTCTCCTACCAACAGCTTCACGAATCTTCTTTCTCTGTGGCGAGGATCTTGACTCTGATCCACCTGAAACACCGACCATAGCAAAACTTCTCACCCAACTGGATTCGGTGTAGCGATTGTCACCTGCTGCCTGCACCAGGTCCCTAGCTCAGCATGTCCAACCACTGAATCAGGTGCCTCCCTCTCAGAGGTGTAGCTCACGAAACTGCTTACGGCAACTGATCCATTTCACTGCAAGCGAATCAGTCCGCTTACTTTATCTGGGCTGCTAAGCTTCCTACCTCGAGCAATCAGTTACCAAGTAACGAGTCGCCTCAATTACCTTAGGATGACAGGACATCACACGTTGTTCTCATTGTGATTGTTGGGGTTGTTGTGGCTCATTCTTGTCTGATTCTCACGTTCACGAGAGTCAGACAAGAAGGAGTCACAATAAGCCCAACAATCACAATGAGAAGAACAACTACAACAGCCCATGATCAACCTGCTGGAGGCACTTAAAAAGTGCCCGAAGAGCAAGCAGTGGATGACGACTACGACACCCAATGACCAGCCCCACATTTCAATGGCACTTCCGCCCAACGCACATCTCAAACCTCATGTGCTGGCCTACACGCTGCTGCAACTGTTGCAACTCATACGATGATACTCAGTCTGTGTCGGCAACAGAGAAACTGCTCCTCGCAAAGTGAGTGACGGCCAAATTGCAATTATTTATCAACTCTCCTCTGGCCTTTACTCCTCTCCCTGTGACTTCTCGGGACGCAGACGGAAGCGGAGCAGGAGACGGAGGCAGCTACAAAACGAAGAAGATCGCCTGATGCAACAACCAAATCCCATTGTAGTTGACTCAGTAGTTCAGGGTGTTAAATTCCCACTCCCTACCCCCCCGCCCAAGAGTTACTTGAATAAGGAAATACAGCAAGTGTTTGAGTCTAATTGGCAGCATTTTTTTCCGCCTTTGCCATCTGCTTGCCACGCATGCCACTTTGGTGCCTGTCCTGAAATTTACAAGTCAGAGTAGGGGGATAGGAGAGTCGAACCAAATGGTTGTAGGAGAACGGGGCGCGAGTGGCGCTGAAAGGCAAGAGGAGAAACTGTGGTAAGGGAAGGCGGCATTGAACGACGGCAAAATTATGTCTTGCTGGAATGAAAACCGGGTCCCGTTTGCCAGCTACTGACGCTTTCAGGCTTCTCCTCCCAAAATGACAAACGAAAGTGGAGGGGAGTAGCGGTTGGTAAGGAGCATGATCCAGAGCTTCCTCCGGCCTAACGTACAGTCGAGTTGGAAATGCAAGATACGGCGGAGGAAGGTGTTGGAAAAAAAGCGAGTTAATAACTTCCACGAGACTGACAAACAGAGAAAGAACGCCTCGAATTGAGGCCGTGAGGCCAATAAAAGACCGTAACTAGGTGGTTCGTTAGAATTAAAGTAGCATCAAGGATAACCCTGTTAGCGGCATGTTAATCGGCATGTTACACCGACCTCATGCGCTACGTGCCACCCGCAGCAAGGGCCACTGTTGAGCAGGACTTCCTCGACTTCCAGGATGGTGGCACCGTCACGAAGACCGTCGTGGTTATCGCGACATAATTCTGATGTTTGGCAATGTCCTTTTTCGCTTTCGAATAAATTCGTAGCAGAAAGAAATGCGTCCGTAGTATTTTTAACTTTCCGTGTGCTAATTGGCGTGTTTCCCCACCCCGCTTCGGAGAGTGAGAGCTCTCGGCCAAATTTGCGTTTCCTTCGTGACTTACTCTCTTGACAGGTCACCGGACGCACACTGTATGTGCTTGCGACTGGCCCACGTTTCTTAATCCACTCAGACTGACTGAGTGTGATTCCTACACCCGCACCACCGTTTCCTCACCTTCCATCCTTTGCTTCTATCGTCGCTCCACTTTAGCTGTTCAGCTCACTCCCAGAGAAGCTCGAAATTAGGGTGAATTTGAGCGCTTAACAGCTTTATAGGCCTAAACCCTACCCACAAGTGCGCAATGAAATCCTTTCACTAAACTGTTATGCGCGAATATTCAACGTAATGTCATGTGGTGCAAACTGTCCGTGGTCCGAGGGAGGCTTCGAGCAAGTGGCATGCGAATTACGAATTATGGAGATGTAGTTAACGCGGTCTTGGAAATCGTTCAACTTGCTGTGTGAGCCAGTGTTGCCCAATAAGTGGGATTCCGTTGGGTCGTGCGGGCGCTAGAACCTCTGCTATCAATTGTTGTGTCCAACAAGAAACACCTCGCCTCTCAACAGCAACTGCAGTCAGGTGAGTTCGAGCAGAGCACACACTTGCAAATGAGGAGTCGGTCGCCAACGCCGAGAGCAAGGAAAAGTCGCCGACTGCAGGTCATCCAGTCGTGTGAGTGCTCACTAGTCATCCATGTATGATTCCATCTTACCCGGTGATTTTTATTTGCGCTCGATGTTCACTTGCTATGAGATCGACTTTCAACTAACCACTCTGGCACCAATGAACCTCGTCACTGGCCCTCGAACGCCATTTGCCTTGGGCCCTCATTCATCTGATTGTTCACGGTGGAGGTCAGAACGGGGCTGCTGGTCGAATGAATGCGGCTATCGTGCGTGCATGTAGCTTTTTTCCTATCTATTCACCACCCCACCAACGTGGCTCAACTTCTTTCCACTCTGTATCTCAATAGCATACTCATTTTTCACACGCTACTCTGGAAGTAGTGGGGGCGAGAGTGCCCACGGAAGAGGAGAATGAATGCCATCGCAGCAATGCGACTCTCATGGAACTCTCATGGAACGTAGAGTTCATTTGTCGACTGTGACGTCGACGTCATAAGTAAAAAAAGCGACGTGGAAATGCTCCACGTCCTCTGAAAATCCTCTGCAGAGCGCAATTGCCTCTATCGGAAGCCACGCGTTCAGTCGACATCAGCAGGTCCTGTCATGACGCCTACTTCCACTGACGAGGCATGCCCTCCTTTGCTTCCTGTTCCATGGGCTCAAGCAGGCGAAACACTTTGCTCCCCATTTTCTGCACTGCCAAATCATCTGCGCCCCTGCTTCCTCAACAGACAGGGAATATTCAGCGTCGATACACGCATTCCAAGCCAGTGGAGCCGTAAAGGTGTGAGTTGTTCGATCTGCTACGCGTCCTCTCCGACTATTATCTACTCGCACACCTTTTACTATTCGTTATACACATCCTCACCGCCCAACAAAGATGTCACGTAAAACTTAGGAAGCAATTTTGCTTCCTTCTTTGTGGAACAAAATTACTGTGTTGGAAGAATGGTCAAAGGCCTGGAGCAATGCTTTACCAACACAAACTGACTTAGTTGTCTCTCACTTGCTCGCTATGATTTGACAACTCTCGAACTGATGAGCTTCGACGACAAAGGTTACAAGTCTACTCAGTAAACTATTTAATCTCCCTTTCAACGAACTCTGCGCCACAGTCCACGCATTATTAACTGTCACGCACAGAGGTGATGAAGATTTATGGTGAGAAAAAACATTTTTGGCAAATAGGAAGTATCGAGAATAGGCAATAAAACACTCACAAAGTAAAACACTGTCCCCGAAGGGTACGAATATAACTTGTGACTCCTGGCTATGCCTGCCTGTTTGGCTGGGGCAGGAAAGGTGGTAGTCAGCAATGTTTCAACGAAAGCCTGAAGTTGAACATTATGGCGTAGAGCGGCCTCCATCGGAAGGACTATATTCACGGCCGCAAATAAGTCTATCAACTTATTTCTCGTGTCAGTATTTGTAGCATTCATGTCCATCCCACCTTGCTAAATGTTCCTCGGGTGATGTTCAAAGAGCAGAAAATGCACACTTTGAGTGGGAGGGAAAATTTCCTCGCCACCAATCTGTGGCATGCAACGATAATTTAAATAAATCAGCTTTGCTGGCTGAAAGATCGTGAGACCAGTAGTAGAAAAGAAGGCAAGAATTTTGACTTGACTGGAAATACCCTCACTAAAGGCTCGCTTGACGTTGACAATAACGCATGCGAAACGGTCATCCATGCAGTACATGGATTAAGATAACCTTTCCTATGAAATAACATTTTACCCCAACACTTCATTTGTGCAGTGTTTCAGACAGTTGGCGAAGAAGGGACAAGTGAAAAATCAACATTCTTCAACACTTGATGCGTTTGACCGAGGAATTATTGATTGGCGTCTTTATAAGTATTCTTCCGTCGACCTTCAACGGAAGAGTAGCAGTTGACAGATGACGGTGTGTTGAACGACGATATTGTCAGTGCCTACTCGAGTGTATCGTCGTTCGAGCAATTTTGCGTCGCCCGATAAGGATGTCGCCATTCTATGACATCCTCTGGATAGCGACACGAAAGTAGATGGTTAGCAGTCACATGTGAACGGAAGCGTCAAACGAGAGTTCGTTGCTGCAAGCACACATTACCACACGCATTTTCATACGTCTGATTTTTAATTTTAGGTCAAAGTGAAGTGAAGTGGAAGGTGAAATTCAGAGGAGGCCTTTAAAAACTGCAGGGGAGATTTAAAGGGAAGAAGTAGCAGAAGTGGAGAAGCGAGGCAATAACTAGGGATGTGAGAGAAGTCGTTAAATTTCGCATTACGTAGAGAGGAAGCAGGGCCGAAGACACAATTGTTTCACCCTAGCCATCAACTTTCCTCTCCGTCGAGGTTAGAGGACGCCACTTACACATGACATCAATCCCACTCGACGACCTAACAGACTAGTGTGGACGAGTATGAGTGCGTATTTGCCAATTTTCCTTATTCGGTAGTGAAATTCTGATTTGGTGGGTGAGGAAGAGATCTCGCAGGAAAAGTAGAGGCAGTTAAGTCGACATAATTTTCACCATAATGGCTTTCTTTTTGTCTTAAAGAAAAGCTTACGTTTCTTCAGACATTTCTTTTCTGTTTAACTCCTATTTTGTGCTCAGAAGTTCTGAGCGGTCAGTTGAAACCGTTTGAATGTGATGCAGACCGCCCCTCGGTCATTTGATTACTCCTTGGAATTGAGGTTGTTTCCGTTGGGAGACGGGCCTACAGCAGAATATATCGTCAATGGCGAGGGAATTGGTCAGCAATTAGCCAGAAACATCCTCTCCAATCGCAAAACCAGTCTGATTTTAATTTACGTCAAGGTGAAGTGAAGTGGAGGGCCAAATTCAAACGAGGCTTTTACAAACTGCGGGGGAAATTCAAAGGGAAGAAGCAACAGTAGCGGAGAAGCGAGGCAGGTAACTAGGAGTGAGATAGAAGTCGTTGAATTTCGCATTACGTAGAGAGGAATCAGAGCCAAAGACGCAATAGTTCCACTCTAGCGACATATGTTGTGTGCGATCAAAGCATAGTCCGCCCAAACACAGTTGAATGCCATCAACCTCCTTCCCTAAAGAGGTTAGAGGACGCCACCTACACATGACATCAGCCCTACTCGACGATTTCACAGGCGAGTGTGGACGAGTATGAGTGCGTATTTGCCAATTTTCCTCATTTGGTAGTGAAATTCTGATTTGGTGAGTGAGGAAGAGATCTCGCAGGAAAAGTGGAGGCAGTTAAGTCGACATAATTTTCACCATAATGGCTTTCTTTTGTCTTAAAGAAAAGCTTACGTTTCTTCAGACATTTCTTTTCTGTTTAACTCCTATTTTGCTCAGAAGTTCTGAGCGGTCAGTTGAAACCGTTTGAATGTGATGCAGACCGCCCCTCGGTCATTTGATTACTCCTTGGAAATTGAGGTTGTTTCCGTTGGGAGACGGGCCTACAGCAGAATATATCGTCAGTGGCGAGGAATTGGTCAGCAATTAGCCAGAACATCCTCTCCAATCGCAAAACCAGTCCCCTCGTCGCCTCCCTCCAACCGATTTTATAGCCCCAATGTGAGTGCAGTTCACTGTAACTCGTCTTCCGACCAACTGCAAGTCATCCACTCGCTGAATACGCCTCGAACGTCCCACCGAAGTTCACGCGGTGACCTGTCAGCCGATAGAGACTGGAAGTGTCTTTTCCTGCGTCCTCCACATACTCTGCATTCCAAACACCGCTTTGAATGCCCTTCATTCTGACACATTTGCCGAGTTGACGTATCTGAGTTCAACGGAGTTTCAATCGAGATGACGTCAATTGAGAATGAAACTCATCAACCGATATCCAGTCAGAATTGACCAGTGATCTCGTGAGGACCAGACTGTTGACAGCTGACGATTGTCTTAACTTTCTGTATAATCAAGTGCCGCTCCCTGTACAGCCTGAGCTGCGACGTTTTGGTCCATTTAAGGCTTTATCACGCGTCCTCCGTCAGTTCAGTTAAGTGGGCGCTTAAAGTGGCACTTATCAATTCGCGGATATGCCAGCTGAATGGGAGTCGCTGTCTGTGCAGCCTCTACTTCACTTTCACTGCCTCGACGCATCAGTGGCCATTTTTCTCTGCATTAAGACATGTCGGAAAGCATGCTTCATGGAGGACCACAACCGGGAAGGAAATTGGTGACCGACTTTCAGTGCCAAAGAGACGTGATGTAGGATACTCATCAGTTAGTGTTGGGTGGTCAAGCTTCCCCCCCTCTGGCGAAGAGAAGCTGAAGTGTTAGTCTGCCAAGTGCTTACATCACGGCATGTGCCACCCTCCTTCCTTCACTTCAATTTTTTAAATGGTATCGCATCAGCCCCGCCCCCACGTCGTCAGGAATCCGTCATGCCTCACACGAGTGAGTCGCACTACATTAGTAGAACAATAGTGTCACAGTCCGTTCTCTCTGCACAGCGTCGTTATCGTGCAGGTTTGCTTCACCAGAGTCAGACAGCCCACTTCGCGTGGAGAGAGAGTGCAATCAATGGTCGCTCTCCCTTCTATGAGTCGGACGTGAAATAGCGGTTGCGGTGAGATGTGGAGTATTTTTGACACCAACTCCTGGCCTCCGACTGCCTCTCTGCAACCACTCAAACCGTGAGCAAAGGAATTTCGGGGTAGAAGTGTTCGTTTGTTAAAGCCGATAGTTGCTCCAATTTAGAATTTAGTTGATAGTCCGTGTTTTTCATCGTTTTGTCTGAGACGGCGATTGCTCTCTGTGGATGTGCGTACGTACCGTCGGTGACGAACTATGACAATGAACTGGAATTGTCGGCGTTTAAGGGGTCGCTGGTATTCGATGGATGGTGGTGAGAGGTCGGACGCCCAATAGCCCAATAGAAAGCCACCTTCAGAATGACAAGCACAAGCGCGTGACTTGGGTTAGAGTGCGGTTCGAAGTTGGGGAAGAGCGAGGGTAGTTAATTGGGGAGTGAAAAACTCCTTCGTTTTGTTTTTCCGATTTGATATTTTTTCTCGAGTTTGAAGACGCTGACGAGGAGCCTTTGAACACACGCAAATTTGATCGTATTCCGCTTAGTCTACGTCCTTACGGCACTAATCCCGATACTACGTCACCCTCACGCTATCCTGCGTGACGAATCTGGTTGAGGTGACGGCCATTCATTCATTGAATAGAGAGCGCGCAGGAACTTCCTTCACACTCTCTGACGGACTGGGCACTCGACAGGCACCCGTAAGGGCTCGCAGTGTGGTTATCTCAAACATTTGCATAATGGCGATGAAGCTAATACAAGGAAAATTCGTGTTGCAGTTCAGTGACTGCTGCACACATCCACATAGAGACATGGCAGCCCCCGACAAATGGATGGGAAGCGCGTACGATCTAATGCTTGCTGAATTGGAACAAATTTCACATATGAAAACGACCACTTCTGTCCAGGCATTCCTCTGTCCCACGATGTAGACATTGATTACCGCAACTCGTCTTTATCGTTCTTCGATCAACTCTGAGGCAACGTACAGCTCAATACCTCGCCTCTGCAGCCAAGTACGACGACAGAGGAGGAGGAAATTGGCCACGATAACTGAGAGCGACTTACGCGATGTAGTAGTATACCTTGAAATACTTCTTTCAGAATCTTCTGAATACAGCACTTGATGCTTTCTACTCTTGCATGCAAAAAGAGTATGCCTCGCAACTGTTTTTGATTTTGCCTCTATGTCGACGGCGCAAATCTTGTCGACTTCACAAGGCGAATTTTGACGCTCTGAAGAAGAGCATCAACATGTAATGTCGTCTCATTGCAAGGAGACGAGCAGGTGAGACGGTGCATTATGGGAGGAGACGTAGTTTCATGTCTTAACATCTCCCACTTAGGCACACACTCGCGATCCAGCAGTTGCCTTGGCCAGCTAAAGTGAACCTTCCCATGCGAAGAATTCACCCCCTGTTTCCCCTCCTACTTCGGATTCTCCCCTGCCTTCAAACTCCTGCCCCACATTTTTCCTCTTTCTCTCTTCACGCTTTTTATCTGTAGCACCAAGTAATACGTAATCACACATTATCAGAAGAAATGTGTTTACGTGGCGTGCATGGGTGCGTAAAAGCATTGCGATGAGGTGGTTGCGTGGTTCGAAAACGATGAGGGAGGAAAATAAATTCCATGAAAATGATGGGCCTACGAGTGGACCAGCTGTGCTGGCAAATATCTGGGCTCGCAGAATGTAAACTCCCATGATGGCCTGAGGAAGGGTTAGAGTGGAAGGGTCGGCAACGACGTGTTTCAGTGGCCTAAGACTGACTTCGCCGTGTTTGACGCATCCCACCACGGCCTGTCGTGGCATGAGAGCCTCCTGTCAAAGGGTTCTACCACAGCCATAAGGAGCACATCCAATAACCCGATTTCCCCCGCTAGAGTTCGCACGTGTGTCTGTGTGCTGTGCTGTGAAGCACTCACGCAGGGTCGTCGCATTATGTTTAATCCTGGTGTTCCTTTTTTTCCGCCAGCCTGCAGTGTTTCCATGAGGTGCACCACAACAAAAAAGTACTCATCTGTCTGCCTCAATTTTGTCGGGGAGATATTTATCGGTCTATCGCGGGATGAAAACGGTAGCTGCACGCCCTGAAGACCATTGCTGCATCACTCTGCGGCAAACAAGATGTGTTGACCCTGCTTGAATGTAGTTAGTAGTTCACATTTTTGTGCTTGAATCATGATAAGCAACGGGTTCAGCAGAGCTTTGTAAAATGAGAGGAAATGTAAAGACACCCACTTGCAGAAATTGCTTCCTCGGTAAGATGCAGGCATCTTACGCATAATTTCTTGCTCTCTCTCACTTATCCATCTCTCCTGTCCTCCGCTCCACTCCTCTCCTCTCCTCTATGCAGCAGCGTGGACGAAAACAGCAGTCAGAGGCGACTCGGAAACGCTTAGATCGAGAGCCAATTAAATAGAAAGTGAAAGTGAGTGAATGGGGATTGTGATGAAAATGAAACGACTTCTTGCCTCACTCAGAAGAAAATCCTTCGCAAATCTACCAAGGAAGGTCTTCTTGAAAGTCTATCACATTTATTCGTCAAAAAATAGACCAACTCAGGAAGGTGAGAGCATGAAGAGCAAGTAATGCGGCTCTTGGTAAGGTCCCCCATTCAGTCATACTCACATGGAGTCTGGCTCCGCAGCTGTCTCCGCAATATCCAGTTCACGCCAAGTGACACACCACGTTTCGGACATCGTCTAACCTTGGCATCGCTCACACTGATGACAAATTTGCCTTTCTTCAATCGGAGGCCACTTTTTTGTCGCGTAGTTAAATGCTTCTCAGGCGGTTGTTTCATTTCCATCCGTGAACAGAACATAGAGGAGAGATTTTGCCGACACCCGATGGCGACACAAGAATGACCACAAGTCTCTCCAGTCGATATCAAAATGGGAACAAACGAGTTAATTTTAATTAAAAAAATGAGAAAATGGACATGCCTAATAGTGTTGTATTGTTTGTAAGTGTCAAACAATTGCCGCTAAAGTATTTGGTCATGCAACGAATTGCACTAACTCTAAGAGATTAGGAAGTGTGAAAAACGAACTAAAGTTGAAAGAATATGATTTGAATTGGATAATTTGAATAGGAAAGAGGAAGGTAACACATGAATCCATGAAAAAGGGAACAAGTAGCAAGAAAGAGATTAACATAAGATTAGAGGAAAACAGATAAGAATAAATATGTGGCGAAAAGAGGAAATATTTCAAGCATATGAAGAGACATCGCAATAGCATCAGTAAAATACCTATGGGCGGTTACGTAAAAACTACTTGAAGAAAAAGATAACTTGACCAAAATTGGGATAAAGACCCTATCAGGGACCGAATGACGACGAAAACGCAGTCGTTGACTCGCCGATCAATCATGTCCACTCACTGTGTTGTAAGTAGGGTGTGAATAACGGATGCTTCTTCGTGTAATCCCGAGCGCAGTTTGCCTGTTTCAGAGGCGGGGTTAACGACTCCTTTTTGATAGTAAGCAGCGACCAATATTAACGTTGGTGACTTAGCAAACCGTGACTACCATGAAACAACTTTAATTGTGACAGACCTTTTCTTCATGACTTGATCGGTCAAGTTCTTTTCCTCAGCGGGACTGGCCTCCGCGCAAATGCCCCCACTTTCTCTTTTCCCCACAACTTCCTGTTCTGTCGTTGGGCCGCGGCTTTGCGAGTGCTTGTGCGTTCTATTGTTGCAATACAGTTTTGTTCCGTCTTAATGTTACTCCGTTTGAAGCAACTCGATTTAGGGGACACACTTTCGTCATTTATACTTTCGATACTTCATGATGCATTTCCAATGTTTTACACAATTTGTGCCGAAACACTACGCTACTTATCGCAGCTCTTTCACTTCTTGGCTTTGCGTTGGCTTTTTACACTCCGTCCTTTCGTCCGCTGAACAGCCACTTCGGGGTAAAATTATCACATGGCAACAATGGCCAACAAATCGCAGTTGAAGATGCA
>QEYB01001037.1:0-26741 GCA_017562135.1 Dipylidium caninum
CGTGGCGGCTAAACTCAGGGCGCTCGGGAGCATCCAAGCCGGAATTCTCGTTGGAGTTTCCTTCGCTGGATTATGTCTCGCTTAGACGTTTCTTTTCAGGGTATTATGCGAGTCGCCGAAACCGGACCGTTGAATACGTTGTTCGTCTCGAGGAAGCACGGTATTTCCGCTCTCCCTGCCGGTCAGGTTATGTTAGACGGTGGATGTTACATGAGTCTCGTCAGCTTTCAGGTCTTTCCCTCATTCGAGCCCACTGCCGAAAAGTGGAGGCAGTTAATTCAGTTCAGTTTGGTGCAGGCCTCTGGGTCTCCGTCGGGGATTGGGCACGGTCCTCTGAAACTTCCAGGTGCCCCTGTCTTTACTCTGCGTGGAATCCACGCGTCACACTTCTGCCCGGCAGCCGAACATGGATTTACATTAGACAGGTTGGCAGGTACCGACTCGTTTTAGTCACTTTCACTTTGCGTCTGCCGGTAGCCTGATAGAAGCTTCTGCCGTTGCTTTGAACAACCTGCAGAGAGGATGCACAGTCATTCTACTACTATCTTGCTTCCGGATTCTGTGGCACTACATTTTCAATTGGAGTCTAACTCACCGTTTTTCTTGCGGCCCTTGCAGGACTTCTTTTACAGGTAAAGCGTTGCGACTTCTCCTTTATTGTTGGTGTGCGTCAAACCTGTGTTGTTTTTCACTCTGCGTACGAGGATTTGTGTATGCAGTCACTTGTGCCCTTCTGTGGTTTCTGCATTTTGCAACCAGTATTTTAGTAGGTTGCCATGACACAAGGCATTGATGAAGGGAATAGAGTTTTCCACATCATTGATTAAGTAATGCTGTCTCCAAGTAGCATCAGTGAATGAATCCGTGTTGGTCGAGTTGCCTCAAGGACAATTGAGTGGTATTGACCTCACCTACTTTTACATTATGCAGTTTTATTCTGAAGTAGTACAAAAGAGGGGAAGAAAGGAATAAGTAAGAATGGGGTTGCCGAAATCCTGGTCACTTGACGGTGGCCGCCAAAGTCCTTAGGTTTAGGCACAGTCTATTCTATGGGATGCAGAGTCGTCACTGGGATCTCAGTAGTTGGCCCCCTTGAGGGCCGTTAGGGCGAAATAAGTCATCCTATGCTTTTTCCGCATTCCTTAAGAGGCAGTTGATTGAGTTGGTACTTTTTTTAAATATTACTAACGTGGATTTGCACTTATGCAAGTGGCAGTTTTCTTAATCTTTTTTCATTAGTCACTGATGAGGCTTTTTTTGAGGCTTCATTATACCCTCGCGTCTTCGTGAAAAGTGACAATTTTACATAATTTCATGCCCACTTGTAAGACTTTATGTTCGCATTTTTCGATATCGTTGGTGCTGACGTGAGTATGGATGGCAGAGCGGTCGATGGCCTGCTTGGAGCACTTGGTGTTCAGTTGGTGTGGCTGCCAAGTGAGTAAAACGTGGCTAATTTCGTGTGTTTCTGACGGTATAACTTACTGGGTGCAGGGGCAGGGCAGGCAGGGCAGGACAGGGCAGGACAGGGCAGAGCTGGTTTTAGAGGTGGCTGACACAAAAAGCAGTTGGTAACTGGGGCCTCCGAAGTCAGGTTGGTGGACACACATTAGTTTGAAAATGGCTGACCAAAATGATGCTAACTTTGCATTGGCCGTGTTGTGAGGAGGCTCGTTTTTGGCCACCGGAGCCTCCATTGTGAATGTCTTTTGTGTGTTCCATTTTTTGCCCATGGGGATATTGCAGGCCAAAGTCTTCTAGCATATTCGCACGACATGCGGAAGCTAGTATATCTCGCTTTCTTTCTGAATGTTATTTGCTCAGCCAGTTTGTCGTCTTGCCACTAGAAGTTGCCTAACTCCTTTAGGTGTTAAGTCCCTCACCTTCATCGGCTACTTTCCGTCCTCCTTTTGATTGACAATTCCTCGTGGGTATTTTTGGCCACACCAGGATCAAGCATGCACCCAAAACGTGGCATGTTTTCCTAATGTGAAGAGGGTTGCAGTCGCATTCCTGGTGGGGAGAGAGAGAGAGCGAGAGAGAGAGAAAGAGAGAGAGAGGAGAGAGAGAGAGTCCTTTTCGTGACCCCGAGCGGTTAATGCGAAGCATCGGAAGGATTTTGTACACATTCAACGTGTTTAGTTAATCACTTTTGCTCGCATCTAGTCAGTTCGTGAGTCGTTGGGCGATTTCATTGTCAACTTGTGTTGCAGTGTTGCTGGAGCACCTCCGATGATGTTCGCGCGTGTCTGCTATTCCGCCTTACACTTCCGACCAAGGCTCATTGCTGTTTTGGGTGGGAGTGAATCTCCGTCGGGGGCATTAAGGCTCTCGTTTAGGCATTTCACACCCACGCACACCGATGCCTGCGAGTTGAGTGATTTGTCACTCCTGAGTCAAAAAGTGACCGATGTGTGTTGGCGACAGTCTCGTCCATTTGTTTTTGCTTTCCTCAAGGTCATTCGCATCTGTGCAGAGGTTACTTCCCCCAAAGGGGAAGTGAACACATATCCTGAGGCGAAGCTGAAAATCGGAGGAGACCTATTCGACGTCTTCTTCCACCACCAAGAGCACGGACGACGACACAGAAGTTCGACAAGGCGCCATACCGCCGGGGAGAGGGGATCAACAAAATGGCAGTGGCGAGAAAGGACGTGAAGAGGAGGGGGCAGGAGGGCAGAAAGTGGGAGAAGGCAGAGAAGGAGGAGGCGGTTAAGAAGGGGAGTGAGCGAAGCGGATACTACATCTCTGCCCTCCTATCGTCCGTGTCTTCCTTGGTGCTGTGCGTGGCGCTGTGCTCAGTAACGCACGCCCTTCCCGACGCGCTCTACCGTCGTCTTGTTGCTCTCTCAACCGACCAATCCGGACGAGGTGTGGCAGCTAGCCGAGGTGGCATTTGCACCCGCCTTCGTCGGCGTGGTCGGTGGACTGGCTGTCCTCCTCCCGTTGAGTGGTGTGCTTCTCAAGAGGTGAGTGGGCCTAGATTTTTTAGTTGGAAGTCTCAGTTTTCAACTGTCGTAAGGCCTGTTGTTTGCTTCATAATTGGCCGTCTGTTTATCTGCGATGGAGGGCAGTTGATCGCTCCCACGAATTGCGTGGACACCTCCCACGGGAAGTAGGAGGGCTGTCTCTCTCTCTCTCTCTCTCTCTCTCTTCTCTCTTTCTCCTCCTTTATCTCACCCGTTTTGCTTTATTTTGCCATTTTGACTGCTTGGGCATATTCAGCCGATTGGTGGCTATGGACAGGATTGGCGTCTGACCTGTGCTCTCTCCGACCTCTCATGGGCCTGTTTCCTCGGCTGTCTGTCAACTCTCAACATTTCCACCGCCTCCTTCTCCTTATCGTCGTGGAGCCCGTTTCTCCTATTCATCACTTGCTGCTCGCGCCCACGTACGTCGTGGTTGGACTTTGATCAGTGCAATTCTCACTTGTTGTCTTGGCGCTGTCGAGTTCCGGCGTCGAGGTAGAGTTCCCTTGTGCCCAGTAAATGAATGGGTAGTATTGGAGGGTTGCCCCCTGTAAGTAGACGTTGCGCTGGACTGGCAAACGGTGTGCAGGTGAAAGGTTGCCTCACTGTAAACTTTGCCAAGTTTTCCCCTTTAAGTCCACCTGATGGCACCGAGTGCCTTGTGGCCCCTCGGGAGGAAAGTGGGCACTTGGCGCCTTATAGGTGGCTGCAGTTGAGAGATTTCTTGCGCAGACGAGAGCCTCGCTCCAGGCTGCTGTGGCGGACACGCCGCGCGAGATGCTGGAAGTGGTCGACGCAGGGCAGATGGGAGGCGTTGTGGACACAGCAGAAGGAGACGCGCCTTTGCTGTCTCGCTTTCCAGATTCAAGTTATTTGTAATTTGAACCAACCGAGCCGACAAAGTTGTCCAGTCGTCGGCCCGTTCAAGTAGTCTTTACTTCTCCATCGGTGGACTAGACACATTTGCCGATCGGCATGCGCTCGACTGTTTGTCAAAGTGTTCGCGGCCCACGCGCCTCCCGGTGTGGGCTGTCCACTGCTGAGCTTATCTGATAACCTCTTTTGGTCGGTTTTGTTTGGTTGAGCCTTTATTAACCTGTTCTGGATGGCGCCTGCTCAGGGCACTGCGCCGGCTTCTCGGAATGATTGTTCCTTCTCGCGATTTCTTCCACCGACTTTGTGCTGCTGGCCACTCTGGTGCACCCTCATGTGGCTCAGTTACCCCCCTCCGGCCGCAAGCACCGCAGGCGCCGCAGACACCGCGACCACCGCCGCCCTCCGCCTCCGCCCCTCCTGGGTGTAACAGCAGCAGTGCGGGAAGGTGCTCTTTCCAGGCTCACATGGAGGCCGTGGTGCTGGGGTTCGTGGAGCTGGAGTATCCTCAGCCTCCGGGCGTCACGCCCCTCTGGCTCTTCGCGTGGGAAATGGACTCTTGGCTTTGCACTTCGTGAATGCCCTCTTTCGGTGGCGCATGTCATTGTTCGCAGTCTTTCTTTCTGACAAGGCAAATTGTGAAAATAGTGGCCGATGCGGAAGGCCTGGTGCTGTTTGGATGAGGCGTTGTCTGTGTTTTTTCGACTCATGGGTCTTGAAGGTGTTCGCCTGGGTTTTAAGTTTCTTTCGCCGGTTTTTCACCCGCTCGTGAGGTCGTATGCTTTAAAGAATGAACCTGTGCGAGGGGCGCTTCGTTCGCGTTGTCCCCTTCCTGCCTTCCCGTTGAATGTGAGCTGAGGCGACTTCTGAGCTGGTTTTGATCGCCCACTGTGGAGGGAGTGCCTTGTTTTGTGGCAGTGATGAAGCGGGAGGCCGAGAAAGAGTGGAGTGTGGGCTGTGCTGTGCTGTGCTGTGCTGTGCTGTGCGGCGCTTGCGCTGTGCGGGCCCCACTTTCAGTTGGATTCCTCGCCCGAATGCGTTGCACGAGTGGACTTCCAGACTGGGAAAGACATTTTACTGAAGAGAGTGCCAAATGTTCGTCTCCTGTTCCTTCTCTCCCCCTCCCCCCTACCCCTCGCCCTAATTTCCTCGTATTCTCCTGCTTTCGCTGCGGACACTTTGTTAGGGCACTGGCGAGTGGAGGAGATGAATGGGATCGGTGCTTTAGAGGTGGGTTGACCGCCTTTGCTCCTGCCCCAAATAGCGTTCATGGCATTTATTCTGTCACAGGGAAGGAAGGTTGACGTGACTGCACTCAAAGCAGCGGGGCGGGGGCGCTCATGCTTTCGCCAGCATCGGAGAGCACAGTCTTTTGGTCTTTAGTATGTCGCATGGGGCGGTGGTGGGCCGCCGAGCCCCGGTGTTCTCGCGTTTGGCACAAAATTTTCTCATTGCGGATTGTTGGCACGTCCTGGGCGCGCAACGAGGAAGGCCTGTCTAGTGGGCGCTCCTTGAGCGGGCGCAGAGGAAGGCGATTGGAAGCGCTGAACAGTCCTCTAAGAGGATAATTTGTGGGAAGAAGACGCGAGCTGTTTGCAAGTTGTGCTGTTTCACAATCCTCGGCTCGTGCTTCGAGGCGACCCGAGTCGTGCGGACGCTCGCAGTCCCCTCGACGCGAAGGCCGCAAACGCCTGTGTTGGACAACGATGACGGCGATGGCATGGATGGGGGATGGGATGGGGATTGGGATGGGAATGGCAGAGGGGGCATTTCTGTCCGCGTAAAAGTGGCGCTTGGGGCATTCTCCCGACAGCCGCCATTCACGCCTGTGCGAAACTCCGCCACAAGTCCATTCGACAGCCCAATTGACGACAGCTCTGCTGTTAACCGCAACGGACCATCGACAAGAGACAGTTTGCCAGCTTGGCGAGGCCAAAAGGTGTTCGTCAGACGCCGATTTGAGGCTCGGGAACCCCATGATCCGCGGGGAGTGGTCACTTTGCCAGACAGGGAGCGCCACAACGCCGGCACACAACGACTTGTGAGGGCACCGACTCGAGGCGAGGCGAGGCGAGGCGAGGCGAGGCGAGGCGAGGCGAGGCGGTTTTGGCTGGGCACTGGGGCCAAGTGGCCGGTGTTGAGGTGGGAAAGGCGGGAAAGGTGTGTTGGGGTGGGGGATTCGGGGTGGCGGGGGAGGGTGGAGGGAGGTGGAGGCACCTGCAGCAGTGAGGGCTGCGCAAGTCTGGCACCGCGTGCAGATTTTGACAGCGGTTGGAGCACCGGGCCGACTTTAGGACGATCCAAAGTTGACGCGACGGATCAGGTGCCAAGTTGGTGTCTGCTGGGCCGAAGGAGTTGTCTCCGCTGGTTGCCAGCCCCACAACGCGGTGAGGTGGAGTCCTCAGGCGTGCCGGCGGGGAGGGCGGTGCGACGCCGAGTCGCATTTGGGTGAGGCGAGGCGACGCGAGGCGAGAAGTGAGGGCGCCCTCAGTAAAATGGGCGCACGAAGGGAGAAAAAGTTGCACATTTGCAAGACGCAGAATGGCGGCACCCGCGAAGACGGTGCGCTCGACAACGGCATAAAAAGGGTTTTGGTGACGCCTCCACCGACACCACATTGCAAATGCCTCCAAACCCGCCACATCCCTTTCCTCCTCCTCCTCTTCCTCTCGTCTTCGTCCCACTGCTCGTCGTCTCTTGCACCGCCGCCTCCAGCGTTTGCTCTCGCCGTCGTCCACGGCACTGCGTGAAAGCGAAGCACCTGCTGGCCTGCATCTTACAGCGTTCGCCAGTGCCTGCCAGCTGCCTCAACGGCGGACGTCTGTGGCGTCCGTCGATGCCGTGGAAGAAGTGTCACTGCCTCTGTCCACCCGGCTTCAAGCGGGTTCGTCTGCAGTTGACCAGGTCTCCTGTCTGACCTCGAGGTGGCCACCTTCCTCTCCGTCTTCCTCCCGGGTCGCCCAGCCCGCCTCCCCCCTTTCACCTCCCGAGCTTGCTGTCCCCGGGCATGCGGTGTCGACAATCTCCTTGTGCTCCTCCGCCACTTCTCCGAGCCTCCCCCTCAACCACTCCGCCCTCCTCGACTGCGTGAACTCCTCTTCCTCTTGCAGCACACGATGCTGAGAATGCAGTGTCTGAGCGCGTGGAGGTAGACTTGTTGAAGAGGGCAATCATGTTGACTTGGCCGCGATAAGTGTCGCGAGAAGTGATTACTACCTCCTGTGGCCAGAGTCTGTTCAGGCTTCCGTCGACATGGCTTTTTGCGGGTCAAGGTGGCCAGACTGCGTGTTTGTTCAGCATAGAAGTAGCCTCGGCAGGGAGACGAAAGTCGGTGATTTGTGAGCGGTTGGGTAGTGGAGGCGACCGTGCGGGGTAGCGGACGGGGGCGGGGGACGTCGGCGCTGTGGCGGGGGGGGGGGGATTGTGTGAACTACTGGGGGCGCTGAGTAAGGGGGAACTGCCAAAAAAGGCATGGGCGTCTGAAGAAATCTGTGGGAGACACTGTCGACAACTTTCGAGGCCCTGGAGGACAAAAGTAACTGCTTAGCAGGCGCACGGAGTCGGCAAATCGACTCTCTGACGCTCGTTCACCCCAGTCCGGGAGAGCAGTCCTGTCTGCTCCATCTCCCGCTGACCTGTTGCACCTTCACCTCATTCGCGTGCAGTGCCACTGAGGCGCAGGCCACGAGCGTCGACGATGTCTGTCCGTCTGACGGACTGACTGACTGACTGTTTCCTCACTCACCTCGACTGACTGCACCAGTGGGTGGAGGCGAAGTCCACTTCGGTGAGTGACAGAGGCTCTCGGTGACCGTCTGACACCCATCGCGTGTCACCAGCGGTCGCGACAAGTGAGCGACGGGGGGTGAGGTGCAGTTCGGCCTCCAGAGTGCCTCCATGCCTCGTTAATTCGCGAGATGTTGGCCAGAGAAGGCGAGGGCAAACCACCAAATGCTCGCGACCACTGAGCATTCGACCTCCCACAGCTCACGTGTCAGACCACGTAATCGTGGACGCGACGACAGCGCGCGTTTGTCCCAGTGGCAAAGACGAGGTGTTCTGACACGCTGTGACAGCATGTGGATGGCGTGTTAGGCACCTCTCGTCGCTGCAGGCCACGCGTCACGAGGAAGACAGCCTCCTCTTACGACACCTTGGGTCAGTTGACACAACGACGAGGTGAAATGCCCGGTGTCACTTGCTGTTGAGTCGGCAGCTCTCAATCCACCAACCTCCACTGCCTCCTCCGCCAGCCACTTGGGCGAGCACCGGCGACTCCTTCGTGTGACCTTCCATTCACTCACCGAAATGGGACTGCAGCCAACTGTCTACTCACTCCGCCACCGACTCTGCCAACAATGCAGCATTCCTCGCCGCCTGAACAAACACCATCGTCGCCACCAGTCTGCCACCCCGTCGGTTGAGCGCCATCAACTCGCCCATCCTCGTCCTCGTGGCGTGATTTCAGAGGTGACCCATCGCCTTTCACGTTGAGCCACGACTCTCATCCGCGACGAGGGTGAAAGCGGCACGCCGCGTTGCCAAATGAGGATGTGGACGCGTGCGCGTGCGTGCGTGCGTGTGCAGTGGCAATTTCAAACTCAAGCCAACACTGTCCCCTCCCTCTCCCATCGCTCCTCCACCGCAGCCCGCGCCACTCGCCCACTCTCCTCGAGGGCGACTGCGACGCAGTCCAGCACGGTCCTCCGCCTCCATGCAGCCTCGCGTCGCCGAATCGTGCGCTCACTGAGGCGAGGTGAGGTGCCATGTTGTCGAAGGAGCATCTCCATGGCCTTCGTTGGTGCAGAAGGTGAGAGACAAGCCGAGGAAGCCTACAGCGCGAAGATGTCCCAGTGGCGTGTGGGAAGAAGCCATCGGCGTATCTTCTCACTCTCCACATTTCGACTCGTCTACTGTCCTGGCACTTGGCCTCCACACTTCCCTCGAACACACCCTCCACGCCTTTAACTCGGCAAGCTGCAATTCGTCGGCATTGACAGCTCGGGAAGCGCCAAGGTTGCTCGTTGGGCCTGTCAAAGAAGGCAGTTGTTGCAGGTGGACTGCGACTCCTTCCGTGCACACCGCGCTGCGCCATCATCCGCACACGCATGGCAGAACGAGTTTTTCGCTGAGACACAACAACCCACGGCGTCGACTGCACTGCCCTCGCCTCGCGCACTGCACAGACGTGGACTGAGCTGCGGCACAAGTGTTCGTCTTCGTCCGCAACTCCTCCTCCAGCTCGCAGTGGCACCCGAAGCGCCTCTGAGTGAAGTGAGAAGGCGTGGCGTCTTGCATCGACTGCGACCACACGTCGACACGAGGGCTGATGCTCAGAGTTCTCGGGGAGGGCGAATGCTTCAACAAATCCACCTTCATACAGGCGCCCTCCAGCCAACCTCGTGTGCGACTTGGTGGACCGCCGACGGCAGCAGTCGGGTACTCCACTGCCAACAGTTGCCGCCACACTTGGACGTATGCCATTCGTCTCCTGCGTCCTCAGTCGCCGCACCTCGTTTCTCTGCGCTCCCCTCGTCAGTCCCGGCGGGGGCGAGTCTCCCTCACCCTCACCGACGCAGGCTTCTCTTCGCTTCGCTTCTCTTCGCTTCGTTTCGTTTCGTTTCGCTTCGCCTCATCTCCTCTTGCCTCCTCTTCTTTCCTCTTCCCTGCTCGTTTCTTTCCTGATCGGCCAGCTCCCGTGGCATTCAATCCCGTCGACGGCGCCACAGCAGTTGCAACTTGACGCTGACGGTGGCGCGGGTGTGGAGAGTGCCGAGGAGTGACGATGAATGCGTGTCCAGTGTCAAGTGCCAAATGCACACCATGGTGAAAGGGCGCGTGGGGCAGCGACGCTGAAGTGGACGGGAAGCCAAATCGCGAACATCCCCGGCTGGCGTTTGACGGAGCTCTTGCATCAACACTGCGCTTCACCGCGACTGACAAGCTGTCGATTTTACTGTCTCGAAGTGGCTCCCACCGCATTTCAGACGATGGCACGTCTCGAGGGCGCTGCTCAGGACGACGAGGCGCACGTCGCTGCACCACGTCCACTTAAATATGGGTGGCGCGTTGAACCTGCGAGCTGGACGCCGCCACGGCGCAACGTCGCCACGAGGCCACGTTGCCGCCTACATCGCCTCCCACGTCGTCAGGATCACCATGACGAAAGTGGCACTCGTTGCCTCAAGGCTCGACTCCTCCACCTCGCCCATCGTCTCTTCTTCCCTCCTCCTTCCCACTTCCTTCCTTCCTTCTTTCCTTCCTTCCACACCCCTCCCCCCCTCCCCTCCCACACCCACCCACCCCGCCCCCGCCTTTCCTTTCTTCCTTTCTCTGCCTTTCTCCTTCGCGCCCCTTTCCATGCCAGGAAGTGTGTGAGACAGAGGCACGTGCAGCTCGAGCATCGCAATTGCACGCCTACGCAGTTGCATCGCCTCCGAAGCAACAATAAACAAGTGAAGCCTTCGAAAGGAGCGCATCATTCCCACCTTCCCCCTCACCCCTCCCCCCCACACCCCCACACCCCCACACCCACACCCACACCACTACACCTCCGCAGGTGCGCGTCTGGAATGGGAGGAGGGAAGTGGCGGCGCTTCGTGTCGCGTTGCTGCGAGACGTATTTTCACACTGCACTGAGCGGAGGCGAGCCGTCATCTCGACAAGCTCTCAATCATTCATTCACTCACATCATTCACACGCCTGCCTCAATCACACGTGCCTGAAATGCCATCGGCGTCGAATCAGCAGGGCTGCCTGAAGCAGGGCACCCGCCCCGCCCCGCGCGGCGCCCCCACCCCACCCCCACCCTCACCCCACCGCTGCGAGGGGGTCACATGCGAGCGCACACCGCTTCACCCCGACTGACTCGCCCTCCTCTCTGTCTGCAGCCACCGCCTGCCAGCGTCCGCCTCCTTCGACAGACGCGCTTCTCGATGCTGCTTCCACGCGGACCTCAGCTAATCCTCGGCTGTTGAGATGTTCTTTGCTGAGCCCACGTCGACGTGTGGGCAGCCGCGCATGAGTTGTTCCAACTCTCCACCTACGCCTCACTCGAATATTCATGCATTCGAAGGGCTCTCACTGCCAACGCGTCCGGGCTGAAATCTGCTTCGGAAGAGGTCGCAGCTGCTGCGCACATCTGCCAGTTCGCCCACTGCGTGGACTTCCACCGAGTGTTGGCTGCGCATGACGAGGTGGAAGGCGGTGGGCGTGGCGCGGGTGGAGTGATCAGTTAGCCATGTCCACTCGCCCGATGGCATTTGTGCGGCTCCGACCCTTCCCACATTTCTCGCCGCCGCCCGACATCGACGCCAATCTCGGCGGCCGGCAGGGCTCGCACCTGCTCTGAGCGCAAGTGCGCCTCTCCGATATTAATTGAGGCGCCCAATGAACGTCTGCCGTCTTCCTCGCCCTTCTTGTGGACAGCTTGTGGACAGCTTGTGGACAGCGCATCGAAATGCTCCGCGGGATGCGATAGTCGGACACTCTTCCACTCTTGTCTGCATTCCATCCACTCAACATTCACTTTTCCCACGTCCCAATCGTCCCATAAACCTCACGGCGTGCAACTTCTTGTCCCCACCGCCTGCTGACCTGTTCAGTGGCGGCGAATGATTTGGAGTGGAAGAGCGCGCACTCGATCGTCGGGTGTGTTGCGCAAGTCGCGGACAGCCGCAGAGGGGCTCGTCTCCAAGTAAATCCCACGTGCTCAGTCCTCAGCATCACCGACCACTCGCATGCTCTGGTGTTATGTGGGCCAAAAACATCAAGTCTTGTCTTTTCCCCCCTCGTCAGTCTCCACCGATCTGAGGCGTGTCGTGTTAATGGAAGAGAAATGGCGTTCAGCGCATGTTATGATGGCCTCAAAAATCCCCACCTCCTCGGTTGTCTTTGGCCCCGCCGCGTCACTTTCAACGACCTTGCAAGCACAGCATTCGAGTTGGGCGACCTTCCGCTGGCTGCTAACACCCGCTCGTTGGGCGACTGTCTGGAGGTCCTCGCCTTTGAGCCCCTTTTCGCGTGTTAATAAACCATCCAGCCCGTGTTTTTTGCTCTACGGTCCAACTTGAAGCCTCCACTCACCGCTGTCTCGTGACAGTGGGGAAGTGCCACTTGGGGGCGGCGTCACAGCTGCTGCCCCCATCACCTGCGGGTGCTTGCCACGAGGCTCACTGTGCTTCAAAATGCAGTATCAAGTTGACAAGCAGCCCTCAAATTCACTGATTAGAGGTGTGAACGGAGTAGAAAAATGAGAGGAGGAAGGCAAATTATCGAGTGTGTGTGTGTGCAGAGTGCATTTATTGAAGATTTTGTGGAGCGGGATGTCACTGTTTCGGGAAGTGTCTTCGTAAGCATTCCTCTCCCCACCTACACGCATCGAATGCTGTTGGGGAAATGTGAACTCATTGCCTGTGTCTAGGACTACAAGCAATAAATCACATTTAGAAGAGGAAGGAAGGAAGTGGCTGCTTACACTGCCGCAATTTCGAGGCCCATTGGGTCCCCTTGGCCATATTTTCCGCATTTCACGCCATTCCGGGGTATACAATCACAAAAACAGAATTTGTGGTACTTCAAACTGTCTCGTGATATTCTCAAAGCCCTGCCAAAATAAAACTGAGGCATGCATGGAGAAGGTCTCTGACCAGATGAGTGGAGGACACATCTCGCTACACAAACACTCTCTTCCTATTTTCGTTTTTGTGCAGTTAAGAGGATCTTCAGGGAAGTCCACGCATGTCAACAATTGCTAGTTTTGGTTGTGTGATGGGTCTTGGATATTGCACGAAAAAAAACAACATAAATTCCATTATTTCAGTCTGAAACAGTTTAAAATAACTTGATGAGGAGGGCAGACGATGTAGTGTCCCTCTGGAAGTATGGCGCTGCAAGTCGTTCAGGTTTGACGTGTAGCGGAAATGGTTTCAGAGCAGAAGGCGAAGTGTACTTGAAACTTCGTGACATCCTGTTCTAGCAGGTGATGAAAAATAAGGCCTATTCATATCATCCACCATTCTAATTTTTTCTATAAATGTTCACTTCTTCCTTAGCGATTTTTCATCATCAGGAGAGAAATAAGAGTAAGTAGAGTCCACTCGATCAAGCTTTATAACACTCCATTTAATTAGTCAGATGGCATTTCGAAAGACAAAGAATTAGAATTCCACTAGGAATTAGTACTCCTGTGTGGAGGAAAAGCAAGGCTTTTCAAGTGGTTCAGCGCCGTAAAAGTGAGGTGAGAGGCGGCAGAGAGCAAACCAATGAAGGTAACGGATGCTGTGGCCGACAATCCTGGCTGTCGTCGTCATCATTCTCGTCACGACGGAGCAATTGGCGGAGGCGTTCACGGCGTACAGCCAGCATCGCAGCAGAGAGAGCCTTGGCCTCGTGGTATTTGGCAGATTCCAAATTTTGACGACGTTGGAAGATGATTTTATCCTCATTTTGTCCACCCAGATCAACCCTGCGCTTCGTTGATGCCCATAGGAAGTCATCGCGGCGGGTGTAGAAGAGAGCTTTAGAACCGTAATTACTCTCACCTTGAAGCACATTTCGAAGGGGCTCCCAGTTCGCAAGGTTCTGATTGTCGTCTGTTTCGCATTCGATATCGTAGCAGGAAGGTGGCAAAGGTCCGGTCATGGCGAGAAAAGAAGCGCGGGAAGCGGCAATATCTCAGTGGTGCTCCATGCAGAAATCGACCCGTGCTTTAAATGAAACTCACGTGGACCAAGATGTGCGGTAATTTCGTTTTGAGCTTGTTTGATTTCGCCTCCCAAAGCCTTTCGGGTGTCAACATACAGTGCGTGATTGCACTCTGTGTTCTGAGAAAGCATTTAATTGGGCATTTAGCCCACTTTGCTCCCCGACACAATACATAAGGCTTTGCAGTTATGTCAAATTGCTCTCGACTAACGTAGACAAATCAACTGGTGGACGCATGCTTCGTTTGCCGGTTGCATCCAAATGAGCTCAGAAGACTAAACCACATGACTGGCAGGAAAAAAGTTATTATGAACGCCTATCTCTCCACCTCTAGCTTTTCTAGTCAGGTTGGACAAATGTTAAGAGCATGCGTTAGATGGGCGAAAGTTTTGCAGCATCCACCGAGGAAATCATCATTATTGAACATAATGTCATCCTGAATTCGTCCGTAGATCTTAGCATTCACGTTAAGCGAAATGCATTGCTGATTAATTCATAATATCCCAGCTGATTTAAAAAAGTATACTTGATAGTGGTATTACTATAGGGGCGTATATAACTTCCATACACGCATGCCTCTCGTATTTTAGACAAAGAAAACGCAGATGATGATGGACCTCAAAAGGAATGCTTGTGGAAGATTACAATATGAAACCTACTTGGACGCTATTTAAGGTGGCCTTTCCGTCGATAATCGGTAGTCCGAGGGATCTGTCCAGGTGTGGGTCTCGACAAATTTACAGTATTTGATGGTTGTCGTATTTAAACTATAATGGAAGTTAAGCATACGTTGAAAAATGAATTAGGTGCCGCGCTGAGGCCATTGTAGAGTAAGTGAGAGGCTAGTTTCTAACTTGGACCTTTCTATACTTCACAACCTCTGTGCGCTGGGCCAGAAATGTGGAAAATCCTGTAATAGCAAGAATTCGTGTCTAATGCAGGAGGAACGATTTTAATCGCAATTTCTCGATAATAACCTCAAGCACAAATGATAGAGTCTGCCGCCTTACAGGTTCAATAATGTGTGGATAATTAAGGACCTTGCCTATAATTATTCTCATCCCAGTGTAACCGGCGTACGGGCAGTTTTAGTGCATATTGAGAGCGTGACAACTAAAAATTTGTCTTACACTTAGAGGCAGCTATAGAATATAACAAATAGCGCTATAAATCAAATTACTATTAATAAAGTAGAATTATCAAATGCTTTTCAATTCGTAACTGACATCGCGATATGACCTTGATAGCGTCGTAATAAGCCCATGCCGTCGCCGTCTCTCGGTCCGGCGCACAATTCTGATTGGTAAGAATTCCAGCGGCTGTTTTAAATCCGCACCAGTCTTCATCTTTTGCAGTTGTTGCAAGGTTGCATATATTCGCCAAATTAAGGACTGCTACTTCGGTAGGGCATGTCTTAAGTGGTGGAACATACACTATTTCGTTGCACATAAATAGGTTTATTTCAGTTGTTTTACAGTTAAGGGTTACAGTGGCTGGAATGGGCGAATGCACTTGACAACATTGGATTGAAAGTCTTACTTGCACAGTTATTAGCTATGTTTAGGCACTTAGTCTCCTTCTATTAATTTTGTTCGCACTTAGATACTTTTTGAGTGGTAGATTTGAGGATGCTTTCATTGTGACCTTTGGCAATTGACTTCCTTTTACTGTCACTTACACGCGTGATGTGAATATGATATCAAACTGTCAAGTATGCGGTTATTCTATGTTTTCTAGTTTACTATATTTGTTCAACCATGCAATCGATGATACCAAAACGTGAGATAGGTGCCCTTGAGTTCCTTGATAACTACCCTACCTACGACGGTCGAGGCGTTGTCATTGCAATTTGGGATACGGGAGTCGATCCTACGGCGCGAGGACTTCAAGTAACCTCTGAAGGGAAACCAAAAATCCTCGATCTTATCGATGCCAGTGGTTCTGGTGATGTAGACATGCTGACCACTGTTAAAATTACCGATTCATCCAGAACCATCACCACTCTCACCGGCCGTGTCGTCTCTGTCAGTGATTATTTATGCAACGAGTAAAACTCTGCCATTAGGATGTAGTAAAATGACTCCATTGTTCTTTGCAGATTCCCCCATCGTGGAAACCAGTGGATGGCTTGATTCGCATTGGAATGAAGTCGGCTGCAGACATATTTCCAACGGCTCTGCTGGATCAACTTCGGAGTGAAGCAGAGGATCGTTACTGGTGCCCACTTGTGCAAAGACTCTGTGATTATCTCAGAGCGGCCAATTACTGTTCACACGAGGAGATTGGTGAATCTAGATGCAACTCTAGTAGGTTTTTGTGCCTCTTTACTTTTTCCATCTTAGTTTTCTAGCAAGCTTTATGCATTGCATTGCACTGGTAAGAACATGTATGTATAACTCTATTTGTGTTATTTTTCTGCCTATCAACACTTTTTCCCTGTTAAATGCAAATCCCACTGAAATCCGTAATCCTTGGTGAAGTACACAATTGAGTTTCTCGTTAAAGAATGGAAAATCTGTTTCTGAAACCTTGTTCGCTCCTACCATACAGGTTTCAATGTTCAAGCCATGATACCTTTGGAAATATCTTCCATAAAGAATGAAAAATTGTAGGTGCGCATGAGTCTGATTCTTCTGCTCTAAAGACAACTTTTAGTTAGAAAAGAGATTCTTTAGAAACAAATACATTGCATTGTTGAGAAGATATGCATGGCTAAGGGTGATAAGCCCTACTCTCGCGAAATTTATGTTAAAATTGTTTTACGTCGTATGTAGAGGAAGCGTTACATAGCCGGACGATGTATCTTGACGAATAAATAAACATTCCTGTGTCCCCAGAGAAAGACAACTGCAATAGTTCTGTGTATATGCAATTATGCATTTGATGTGCGCATCAACGGCTTGCATTTATAGCTTCGTGATATCAGTTTTGAGCATTAGCTACCTGCCCGTGTTGCCTAAGAACCGGTCACGCAGTTGACTTATGTAAAATGCTTTGGCCAAATGACGAAGAAGGAGCTAGTTTTAGTTGAAAGATTTGAGCTCTGCTTATCAATGCTTTGTTGTATAATCACACAGATCAGTTATATTTGAGTGAGTCGGGCATTTTATCAAGTTGGTGGGTTGCAGATGGATGAGTGAGTGAATGTATAGGTGAAAGAGTGAGTAAAATTTGGGTGCTTATAGCAAAAAGTGGAATATCTAGGCGGACCACTTCTTAGTCAGTAAATGTTTTACTTATTGCGGATCAACGCATTGCCTTCGTCCTTTCCTTTAATATAGAAACACAGAGTGATTTGGGGAAGGATAAGAGTCAGACCGATCGAACTGGCGCCTCTTCTGTGAACAGTTTCGTCTCCTGCAAGGAAGAGGAGGAAAAAGACAAAGAACAGGGGAATTTCGAAAAGAGGGATGCGGGACTGGAACATGCCCCAAGTTGCCTCGGTACCGTACCCAATTTCACCTCCTTCCAAGAATGGCTCAATTCGGTAGATAAGGTGAGTTTTATTGCATTCTTTTGGGCCTAAGTTAGGTGCTGCCTGTTCATAGATTCCGTGTTATTGTTGGTGGTAGCTTTTGGTGACTTAATAGGGCCGTCATAGGTGAATTACGTGTAGGTTTGATGTACAGCCGCTAAGATAGTGGGGGAGTGATGTGCTGACTGGATGATGCTTCTGAATAGGCGAAAGAGCAAAGTGGACGAAGAAGAAGTGGCTATGTGGTTTGGCGATAGGATGTCTGGGCAAATAACATAGTGCTTGCGCAACACATAGGCGGCCACGTCGTGGGCACGTGAGGAGACAGAGGGATGGGCAAAAACGTGGCTTGTTATTATTGGCAAAAAAGTGTGAATTGATAAGGCGTGGACAGTTTAATTGCCTTCTGTTCCCCGCTGGGTGAGCTGTGAAGTTAGACACGATGGGGATGATGATAGTGTAGCTGACATCCTTCCTCCTCGTCAATTGGCCTCTTTCTCGTACCTCAAGATGACAAACGTTGTTGATAACTATTAACAGTAGCCAGTTAGATATTTCAAATGTCTTAGAATAAGTAGACAGCTTGAAGAGGCTTGCAATCATTTGCTTAAGTGATGCTTATGTTGGCGAGGTGATGTATTTCCGTGTTCATCCTACGGATTGCAATGAAACTAGCATTCTGAATGAGCGATTAGTAATTTTACTTATCCCAAAATGGAAATGGGCAGGGCACGAGGACACCAGATCAGACAGAAAGTGGCCTTTATTTACTAGGTTAAGTATAATCTGCCTGTAAAAGCACCGGCGTTTTTCTTCTGGTTGCCGTAGTCGACCTACTTCATGAGGCCTTCTCACCGATAGCCGTGAACATTCATTATGATAAAAATGTTCGTATTTTAGTAGTCGAACTCCTTACCCCAGTCTCGTGCTAAATTAAGGTTGTGTTTGAACAGTGTGACGAAAGGGATTTGATTTGCTTTTGCCCCTCCTCTTTTAGGGTAAGAACGCGGCTGCACTAAAGTCAATGGAACGAATTTTAGCCACACTGAAAGATCAACTGGAATACTTTGTGCCCGTCTTCGATTGCTTCGTTTTCAAGGTTGAGGATGGCGATTTCGTGTAGGTAGCGATAACATTCTACATTTACTCATTCGCTCGTGTATTCGATCTCGAGTATTTCTTCCGGCTTTTGTGGCCCTTGGACGTACACGATTACTTGAAAGTATGACTATCAGAGGGGAATCATAGATGCTTTGTCGTGTGCCACGTGTTCCTCCCCCAGAATGCAATGAACTTTTGTGACACCGGCTTTTGTTTCAACAACAGCAGGGAAATGCTTTATTGTCTCTTGCTGGTCGTCACCCAGTTAACTCATAAATTGCTATATTTCTGTTCCCGTGTGAGTTTCCGCTCGCCTTGTGCCCTTCATCCGCGTTCTTGGGCAACTTAAGAGAGTGATTGAAGCGTCAGGCACTTCATTAAGCTGCGGTATCAACTGAGGGTTTTCATTCTCTCGCGGTCAATCCTTTAATTTCAATCGCTTTTCTGATCGTATCAACTGTCACAATTTTATTTCAATATTGCGAAACACGGGAACCACTCGAAATTTCACCCGGATGTCGGCTGATCTCTGTCCCGATTCCGTGGACTTTCTGTGAATTTGTCCAGCCTACACTCGGAGATTAGAGTTGCCAACTTTTGCTTTCTTCGTCCTTAGTCAAGCATCTCAAATGATCATGTTCTGTGCAAAATTTAGCACATTACCTCATCGACCAGTTTCTGATTTCCCTCTCTTATTGTCAGAGGTGGAAAAGGCAGCCGACCAAGTTCCATATCATCCAACACAACTTAGAGTAGATTGGAAGAGCGCTTCACGCTTGTTATTGCGTATAACTAAGTGAATTACTAAAATTAGGAAATGTTGTTGTGCAGAAATCGCTTACTCTGTATTAGTCGACGTCTGTTATCCTAGGTGATCCAAATAGCCTCTAAGCTTTATGGGAGATTTATCGCGAATTTTGTAATCTAGGACGTGTTTGATTGGTTTACTCAGACCCTTAGAGTACAAATATGTTCGAGGAGATATATTACCGTATTTTTTTTTATTGGAAAGAAGCCAAAACAGGATTATTATTGTCAAAGTAGATAGGGTGTTTTGTTCAGACAATTAAAACTGTCCTACACGTCTGATTTTTCTTCTAGTGCATGTGTGGACACGAGTCCCTACGAGGAGACTCCCACGACCCTTGAGGACATGACGCTGTTGAAAGACTTCAGTATTGCTCGGCAAGTGGCCCACTTTCGGCAACGATAGTTAGTTCCCTTTTGCCTATTTTCTCGGAGGCCTACATCGATGGCCTTGCTCATTTCCCTTAACCTCCTTGCTTCAGCCCTCCTCTACTTCACCGTCAAGATCCTTAATGAGGGGAGTCTCCTCCAAATAGTTACGAATTGCGGTTCTCATGGAACCCATGTGGCAGCGATTGCGGCGGCGTATTTCCCCACCCTCTGACTGCTCAGAAGGCGAAGAAAGCCTTCAGTCCTCACAGCTTTTGGAGGATGCCAATCAGAACGGGGTAGCACCTGGAGCTCAGATAGTCAGCATTAAGATTGCTGACACACACCTGGGAAGCATGGAGACCAATACGTCCCTCCTCTGTGCCGTATGTCATTCATTTGCGTGACAAGGGTGCCGCCTAGGTATAACCTCATCGCCGAATATTACTTTGAAGTGTGTAGGGACTTGAGACCCAAAGTGAATTAGGATCAACGTGACTAAACACCATTTCCCAAACCGAGTTCTCAGTTGTCTATGCCACTGCATGTATCGAGGACGTTCATTAGGAGGTTTGTCTATACGACCTGATAAAGCTGCACTGTAGCCAGGTTGCCCATTTAATTATAAGTGCCTCCTCAAGGCCACCTACATGCAGTTCTACTTCTACATCCTTTGCCGATCGAACTGCAATAAATTCAGGAGGCTAAGTGATGGTGAACAGTAGGTGGAAGACTCCCACCTTTTAATTTTCCCCTTTTGTTAAAAACAGACTTCTGTTACACTTGTTGCTACGTCGAAAATGCCTTCAACCTGTCTATCTCCATTCTTTTCGTAAATCTATCTTGCAAGTAGTGTGCTGGTAGATTTCACTTGGTCCCTGTTTGCTTAATTAACTAGCCACCACAAATTTGTTGAGCCTTCATTAAACTTCTCCAGATCCACTTTTCTCTACTTCAAGTCACTCTCGAGAATATCTTGAATTCTCTTTGCGATTGAAAGCTGCATTACTTGCCGGATTAGGAGGTACATGCAGAATTATGTCTTGGCTGATTTCGAAAGTGTAATTATTATTATATTTGTGCATCACTTTCGGCCCAGGTAGGGTGAGTCGAAACTTTTATTATTCGTGGAGTATTTACCACACCTGATTACCTATTCTAGTGCTGCGCTGCACTTGGCCTCCACAACGGAAATTAGCGTAATAACATGCGTATTACCACCTTGCAGTTAAATTGGACGACCAAGCTTAAGTGTGACATCATCAACTACAGCTTCGGGGAGAGGGCCTTTCTGCCGAATTTTGGGTAGGTCTCGTTTGCCAATTCTCCAGCGAGTATTCGTCCCGACACTCGCCGATTTTTTGCTTCATTCATTTTCCTCTCACAGACGCATCTACACTCACCTGACACAGTTCGTAATGCACACCAATGTGCTTTTCGTCACCTCTGGGGGCAACAGAGGACCCGCTCTGGGCACTGTGGGCTCGCCCGGCGGCGCCGTGGACGGCTTGATTGGTGAGTCGTCGTCGATCTTACACACGAGTCAGCGTTGAAGGGCATTACCCGATCACTCAGTTGGAAAGCAGAGTTATTTCTAAATTAAAGAAAGGTTGAGGGACGTTTTTTATTTAGGTGAAGCTGATGTGACTTTAGTGTTATTCCTATTGAAATTTTTTGCTGTATACCAAGTATACTTGAGATGTCGGAGTTATTCTGCCTACAGTTAAAGGGTTCTTGTCAAGATCCTAGTCTTTGTGACAAAATACTCTGCGATTTGGTCAACAGTCTGTTTTTTTCGAGCCCCTATTATTAACTATCCCTAGCTCTTGGTTTTTATATTGGCATTCGTTCCTTATTCCGCATTTAATGCAAGCAATTGTATTACAAGACATTTGATAACCACTTATTTCTGGTCGGAGCTGGGACAGTGCCCAGCGTCTTCAGTTCCCCTCACAATGGACCGTCTGTGCGGAATGCTCGTTTAACGTTCCACTTTACATCTGGTTTTCTTAGTCAATGCTTGGAAGATTTCTAGAGTGGAGTAGTAAATTGCCCTTGGTCTCATGATAGTAGTTGATTTGGCCGGTCGTGAGGGTTTTTTTGTCAGTTTAGAGGACGGCAGCAGAACCCCGTGACTTGTGATAAGTCTCAGAGACCCGTGGGATGTTTGCGGATCTGCACAGTCGCTTCCCTCCTACTTTGTCGGTTGACAAGACACAAATTGGGTGGAATTTTATTGAGACCTTTTGGTCTTCTCCCCTTTCACTTCGTTCTATTGTTAATCATCCGGAACTTGATAGCGATTTCAAGAGATTGTAGTTTACTCGACAATATTCCCTGCACTTTGTGAAGGTCCTCCGTTGTTACTCTTTAAAAGCGGAAAGTTGCACTGAGACAGTTTGCTTTAAGGGGAGCTTGATGCTATGTATTCTCCTTGGTTGGCCCAATCTAATTTGGTTTAAATGGGATTTGTTGAAATTCCTTTTAGGGTCATGGTATGAATGACATGCCATTCAGACCCTGGGTCCTTTGTGTTTACATCTATTCTAAAGTTAATGTAATTTCTGGGCGGTTTTCAATGGCCTGGTCCATTCAAAGTGTTCCATCCAAATCTTACCAACCCGAGTGGAGTTTTTCTAGGCGGCAGTGAAGACTTGCTTTTTCCCACTCCTTCGTCAGACGATATGCTTTACTTTTGAAAAGCGTTCCTGAATTTTGCGCTATATTTCGATGTGATGGAATGGGAAAGCATAGTATGATTTCACATCGCGAAAGGATTGAGATGTATATGCATAAATGGATCTTCATCTAGGACAAAAGTTGGTACCATTTTCGTTGATGTGTTAATATACTCTAATGTTTAATCTGATACTACTCCTCCTCGGAGAGGGAAAAATCATTTCAACCTTTAACCTACATGGAAGAATCTTGGTAAACGCGTCAGCTTTACTGTTTTTCTTTTTCTGTGTTCCAGGTGTTGGCTCCACTCCTACTTCGGCCCAGAATGATGGAGTATATTACTGTCAAACGAGCTGGAATAGCAAAAGTCGCCAACAACAAAAGTAGTAACAACGCAACCGACTTAAGTGTGCGGTCTCCCATTCGGAAAGTTTTTGTCTCTTGCTGCGTAGGGACACTCACCGTGACGTTAAAAACTGTGGCTTCTCTGCAGTCCCAGTGTAAGGTGTGAAGGAGAATTGACGGAGTTTGTGTGAATAATGTATAATGAGGCGGCGGCGGGTGTTTAAAAACCTCGAGCCTCTCAACTGTTTCCCCTCATCCGCTAATTGTCACAAGCCGCCTGGATGACATTGATAGAGATTTTCACAGTACTCCATCCCAAATTCACAGTATTGCAGACTCTTTTATCGGTAACTAAAAGCGCGGTCCGCTGGGGAGGTTTGGCGTGCGAGTGCAGCTCTTCATTTCGTGGAAGCAACGAACTTTACTTGATTTTATACATTATGGCGACCTTTTTTATATGTACACCGTCTTCATTTCCTTGAATTGCTTAAAAGCCTTCAATGTTGGACTTGCGCCTCGTTATTACAGCTTAAGGATGCTTCATACTTCTTGCAACTCAGTATTTAAGTGATGGCAGTTTTCCCATTTGTGACTCGCGCGTGTTGTTTCAGTTTGGCCACTGTCCCGAGGAAAGACGCCTGCTGGGGCGGTGGGGGAGAGAGGATAGTACGTTGACTCTTATGCCTTCGCCTACCGTGGGGGCTGTCGCGAGGGCTCCCTACAGCTTGATTGGCGCACTCGGCTCACTGTTGCGGCCTGTGGAGCCAGCCGTGGCGATGTGCAGGGTGGAAGTGCAGCGCAATTCGACCTGGGTCACTCAACGGTTAGCTCTTGAAGTAGCTCATCAGTGGCTGGAGGACTTTGGTGAGTTGAGTAAAGTGCTACACAACCGAAGTGCTAACAATCGGTGTGTAGTGGAGCTGGTGGAAACATGGAAGCTCTTTTAATTAGATGAACTTCATTTGCATTCACCACCGTTTCCACAGCCTTAGTGTTGTCGCCCGCGTCAGAGCGAGTTTGAACAGCGCCTACGCGTGCCTTTCATTCTATCTGGCGACCGACGCAACTCTTCAGCACTGTGCAAAGCCCGCTGCCGTCACACTCTCCCCCCTTGGAAGTAGGGGGGCTGGGCGTCTTCAGGTTGAGAAATACCTCGACTATTTACCGACTTTATTAGGTTAATGTGTTGCTCTTGTGGTTCGCTCTCTTGACGTCGTCGAGTAGCCGCCCTGTACATTAGATTTGCGTCTTAATTTCACTAATCGTCAAACGTGTGGTGATAGGCTGAAAGACAAATATTCTGTGTAGAGGGAAACCTGACTATCGAAACGACTTCTTTCGTATTGCGTAGTGGCAACACGCCAAAGGCCGAACTAAAATAAGTTAAATTAGTATACATTCCCCATACGACGGTAGAATTTTGACGTCATTCACCAGCTATGGTTAACATCTTGTAACCTCCATACATAATTAACGAGCCATGATGTGGGTCATAGAAACTTGTTTTCTCTTATGAAATGCACGCCATCATTTTCACGAATAGTTTGGGTACCTACGAAGGTCCAAAAACGGCTATCTGTCCGGCAACTGACTGACAACTGGGCCCGCGCTGCCTGGTGCTATGAGAGAACCTCTGGGGTAAATCGTGCGTGTAGGCGGTGTGACGGTTTGAAATAGGGGCAAGTGAACAGTTATTTGTGAAGCGCATCAGGATTTGCAGTCCGTCCAAAGAGGTTTTTGAGCTTTTGAAATCAGCGGTAAATGTTTGACCACAGCAGAGGACTAGAGTGAAATGCGGCGAGTCTTTAAAAGATCAAGGGGATTGATTGGCAGGAAAGTGTGTAATCATAGCAGACGGAGCAAGGAACCCAAGGCTGACTAGAACCTTGTCAGAGAGCACTTAAAAACTGTAAATTTCAGGCCTGGGAAATAAGTTGGAAGCTCTTGGTTCCGACTTCCTCGATATTGTAACGTGCGTCCAGTGCAGTCAAGTATATGAACAGGTGCTTTCTTGGCATGACGCCCATTTTGTGCGTGGTGACAAGGCACATTAACGTAACAAATTTATGTGTTTCTAATGGCGTCGCGTTGTTGTGAGAGGAAGGACCAAACGGTTAGCGTACATCTTGACGTGGCGGCTAGTGAGGCCAGTACACTTAAGAAGCAATAATACTGCGTTAAAATGTTGCAGTGGATGCAGAAATTGGTGTCGTCGAGAATCTTGCAGACTGCCTATTACGATACGTGGCACGGGTTGAATGTTGATAGTGTTTGAATGGTGCGCACAGTTAAGACGCTGGGTGTGATGCATCTCCACCGTGCCGAACGATGCGCTTGGGGTCGGCAGAATAAGAGCCTCGTATTGGACCTTTGTCGCGTTGATATTAAGGTGACAGTTAAAGTCGTGCATTTTATTAAAGCACGCTGAATGACAAGGGAATGGAGAATAGGGCTGACGAGCTAAGATCGAGAAGAAGCTGGGGGGTTGTGGGCCTAGCTAAAAATCAACACCGAGTGACATGTATATGTGAATTATTCCCAACGCCTGAACCAAACAGGCTTAACAATTAGGGAAGGCTCGACATGGTCGCTGCTTTTTGTACGAGTTACGCTGATTTGGTAGCATCCCCTTGTGAGCCGGAGCTCAAATATTAGATTATATGCACCCCGGTCAACCCATCAGGAAGACGCTCGCCTTCCGTTAGTATGGACGTCATTCCTGAACCCTAGTACATAGCCCTGCTTCGTTGATTAGCGAAATGTTTGTTACCTTAGCATGACGAGCAATTTTCTTAGCTTGTTTACTTCCAGAGACATCGCAGCATTTGGTCTGTTATTCCGGGTCAGTTAATCTTTGCACCAGTCGAACACAACGCTAACTAGACACCGGCATTGATTCATGCTGTTATTATGAGCGTTTTAAGGTGTGTTCCAATTACTTCCAAGTTCTGCTGGTGGAAGCCAGTGTCATGTGATGGTATGATTACTTGGCACGTATTTACAGTGCGTTATCTACACAGGAAAAAGATGCCATCGCAGTCACTTACCGCCGTCATAGGGGTTGGCTGAACGTGACGAGCCCCGGAGAACAACACGGGTCAGGTCCATTTGTGAGTTAGCGAGCCCAGTCTTCAAGCAATTTGTTGTGGATGGGCGTTTGGAGGCTGAGACCAACGTCAGCGGATCCTGGATGGCATTGTGGGAGATTCCTAGGGGCGTCCACAGCCGGACGGTATCGTGGCTTTCCGACCGTGGGCTGGCGCTGCCAACTGTCATACCCGAAGGATGATATCAGATCCGGTGCTACCAAGAAGTATCCCTATTCCTGTCCACCTTGACACAAATTCTGCAGATGATGAGCAGAAGCATGATTTGTTTCCCATTATAAGAACTAGTAAAGAAAGAGGGTCGTTCGTCTTGATGAGGAAGTCTGTTCCAGATAGCCAATGTTAAATACATTATGCTGTTTTATGGACGGAAATATTTATCCAAGCAAGGACTAGGATAGTTTTCGCCGCAAAGAGGTTTCCATTCTGCCCACCTATATTATCCACGCGTGAGTATGCATTAGTCGTTCCAGGGCTACTGTTCCCTCAGCGAAATTAGGGTCGCTCACCCACCGAAGAAAACGGAATTCGGCCGAGACTACGAAGACAGGCAAGTTGGCATATTACTTTAAGTTAACTGGGGCACAAAAGTCTAAATAAAGTCGGGAAAAGTATTTGCACAATAGAGCGACCTCATGTTGCAATTGTCTTGTCCTGCTTCCCTCACTTAAAAATCTCATCTTCGGCTATTCCATCAGTTGGACGTATTTGTTTCAGCTCTTTCGTGAAGAGCCGGCCCAGTTTAATCAAGTCGCCTGACTAGACGAGCCACTCTATGATGTCACACATCTCTATACCGATGTAGCACGTGGCGCATTCGCCAGGGTCATTGATATTGGGGCTCAGCAGCATATCAGGTCCACCTTGTCTGCCAGATTCCGCCATGGCCGGTTTTGAGTTTGTGGCATGTCATTGTGGTCGTTCGGAGTGAAGCCAACTTCTTGACATCTCTCTAGCCTTCTGTGTAAAATAGGAGACTGTTTTGTTTCTCTAGCATGCGCTGTGGGTTTAATGGCTGTCAGGGGGGCGAAGATCGAGACGTGCGATGACCGGCAAAGACCATTCACGGTGTCCATGTCCGGTCGTATCGAGCGAAACGGGGTGCCTGCTTACTCACATACTCTCCCTGACTTTCGCGCACGATCATACCGCACTCACCAATGATAGCAGTAATCATGAAAGCCATGTTCATCGCTTGTCAGTTTGCTTCAGTGAAAAGTGGAGGAGTGTTTTCACCGCGGCCACTGAGCGGCTGCGGAGAGCAAGTCTGTGCAACACTCATGGCGAAATACTTTGTTTTAAGATGACCTT
>QEYB01001039.1:0-32836 GCA_017562135.1 Dipylidium caninum
ACAAAGTGGTGCACAAACGGTTGAGTTGCTAATTTTGACGGTGTGCCCGCTAACTTCAGGTTACCGAGGTGAGAATTGTGTTGATTGATGGCAACGCCGGCTCAAGATGATCAAACAACATGCCTCTGCGACCGATGGAATAAAATCTTCAGGGCTTTCCTGAATAGAAACCACTTTTACCCTTCTTCAACCTGACTGCGGTGTTTTATCTCATCATAAAGAATCATCTATCAGCATTCGCCAACTATAGCCGGCCTCACTCCGACTGCACCGAACAGTGGCAAACCGAGATTCCAGTCGCCAGAGAAGTTACAAATGTGGAGTTGGAATGGACAGGAAGCGGACACAGTGATTCAATGAATACCTCCCCACTTACGCGAGGCGCCCGGTCGTCCACAGACTCATCAGTCGACGCGCCCTTTGTCTCCCTCATGCGCTTATGCGCCGAGCATGCAGACCACACCGTTTCTCTAACACTAACACACTCGACAAATGTCGCCGTCCGCACAACAAAGTTTGCGGGAAGAACTACGGTCGACACGCGACTTCGTTCACCCTCCAGACAGAGGAAGCGTTTAATCCAACTGTGACTCGTCCGCAGTCCGTTACCAACCCATCGACAATGCCACGAGTTGCGTACGAAAGCAGCAAAGAGTTGCAGTCCGCAATGCGTATGCGCCTTTCACAGTCTTCGAGTGCACTCGTCCGACTCACGTCTACTACAGAGAGGTTCACTGGGTGGAGCATTTACCGGCGTGTTGAGAGGGCAGTGTTGTTCTCTCATCGATGCCTCTACGTGCACAAAAACGCAGGTCTCACTGCAGCTTGATAGAAGCACAGGAGAAAGAGACAGTTTGTGTGGCAGTGTGAGACGATCACATGCAATCACATCATTGGTGGAGTCGACCGCCCTTGGAGACTCGCGGTTAACTGATCTGCGCGTCTGTTAACTCAAGAGCGACAGGTCCTATTTGTTGGACGTGCTGGTGGAGCTGGCCCTTCAAGCAGATACTTGGGCCGGTGCTCTGTTCTTAATGCTTCGCAAGTCCAGTAGCACAATGGGGACGGAGGTAGTGAGAACCGTGGCATGATATGATCGGGGCTTGAGGTAGAACTGAGATAGAACTGGAAGGGGTGAACCACCTCTTTTCCAGACGCCAGTGTGTCGTGTGGCGGATAGGCAGCATTTATAGTGAATGCTGAAGGCCCATGACGGTTGTTTAGTTTCACATCACGCATTAGCGACTCAAGCCAATTCTCTCTCTCTTTACTCACTGCTGTCCTTGCGGCAGGCGATAAAGAGATGGTAGTGCCGATGGCAGCCTTTCTTTCCCTCGCATCCCGTTTGTTGCATAGCCACGGCAATCAATTTGGCCCCCACCCAGTTAGACGTTTGAGATGTGAGTGAGAAAAGGAGAAAAGGGAAAGGAAGGAGGAGAGGAGGAGAGGAGGAGTAAGAGGAGGGAGGAGAAAAATGTTAAATGCTCACTGAAGAGAGAATGAGGCACAAAGGTGGTAAAGAGCGCGGACAGTAGCACATGTTGAGTGAATGAAGGAGGGAGGAAGAAAAGAGAGGGAAGGAGCGGAGGAGGGAGGGAAAGAGCACAGTGGTTTACTGGTGGTGAAACGTGAGTGCACGACTGTGAGACGAGGATCACCGAATTGAATTTGCATTATGTGCATCACAGTGACAGGTCGGGGTACAGTCATCTGATGAGAACTTAATTCTCACGTGCCGCCACGGGTTATCGTGAGTAGAGTGAAATGACCTGTGCCGTCAACGTGAGACGCAGACTGGTTGGGCGTCAGTGCACAACGGAGACGTTATGGGCTGAGGGTGCATTCTGTCCTCGTGTTCGCAGCATTCACACCAATTCCAGCGTGGCGCTGTTTAGACAACCACATAATTATTGGAGTTGAGAATGCAGTGTGCACTCGACGGCGATGACACCTTGTCCACACCATTTTTACGCCTCATCCATTCAGTGCCGCCATCAGGTGGATGCTTCGTGGCTTACATCGTGGTAGACACGGATTGGAGTAAACAGTCGCGTCTTATATGATCAACTCCTTGCCTCCCGTTTCGTTATTAGTTCGCACAATAAGGCTTCCTGACGACTGACATGAGCTGTGGAGCGTGATGCAACACACTTCCGACTGTGATCATAATATTTGCTTCGCTGCCCTGCCACCTGATCAATAAGCAACAATTGCCTCTCGGTTTCTGCAGCGAGCGACGGAGAGAGAGAAGTTGTAGACGGGAGGTCTCCTCGCCTCCATAGGTCAAGGGTGATTGATCTGCCTACAACGCCTCGTTTGTCGATCGTTGACTAATCGCACGGCTGAAGATTGGGCGTGAGGTGCTCTTCCCCTCTCTTAGCAAACTGGACCCACTTGATGTCTCCTTCAGGCATCCGTTAGAACAAAGCATACATAAAGAAATACTTTATTAAATCAAACAGATTGTGGCACAACGGTGGCGAGAATGAGAAGGGAGAAAGCGGTGAAATTTCGTTCCAGGAGGTAAAGGAAAGGGCAATCCACTCAATCGGTTTAATCAGGAGATTCAGCCACAAATTGAGGATCTCACATGACTTTCGTGGACGAAGTTGAAGGCAAGCGGAACAAGGAATACCCAATGAAATGCAAGAAGGCAAATCATAGCAAGTTGGGGAAGGTGACGAACAGCGCAAAGGATTGCAAAGCCTCCAGTGGGGCACGGTTTTTCGCGAATTATATTGCATCACAGACCAGGAAAGGGAAGTGGAAGACAAAAGCAGGAGTTGTAGAGGGATGAGAAAGAAGGGAAGAAAGAGGCGGAAGTGGAAGGAAGAGCAGAAGCTGTGGGATGAAATTCCACTCTCCTTGTGAATGTTGAGTCAGTTGGTGTGGACTTTCGAACATTATTCCTCATCGACTCATCATCACGACACTCAGAAACTCAGCATCCCGCTTCATCGGGAAAAGGCCGAGTCCCAGAGCATTGTCTGGGTGACAAGCCTCCAGGTCCTCAATTGTCACTATCCCACAACTGAAAAGCGGATCCACCACCTTCCGCTGCCATTGGTCTACTACTGCAAGCAGGAGACAGTATGATGCTTACACCGACAACACGTGCTTTGTAGTGATACCAATGGCACTTCCTCACTACGCCTGCATATGTCATTTCCGTATAAAGGATACCTCGTCCTACTGCTCTCCTATCCCGCGGAAAAAAGTCTTTGAACCTACGCCATGAGTGTGCACTAATAAAACGTCACTACTGAAGTTTAAAGTGGATAATCAATGGCCACAAACGAATTCTGCAATAGCCAACCTCCGTTGAACACAACCGGTAACAAGGCTTCAAATTATCTCAAAGTGCAGTCACAAGGACTGCATATACCGCTTTATATTGGGATGGCCAAATGAGTGTGCAAAGTATAGGCAACGCCAGTTGTGTTCTGAAACAATCCCAAGTAACTTACCAAAAGGAATGTGGAGTAGTATAGACGAGATGGGAAGTGGATAGGAGCACTCGCCTACACGGGAGCAAGCGAAAGGAAGCCCGTTTAACAAGATTCTTTAGATAGGTTCAATGAGGCCTGTCTGGGGCGTTGGCGGAGGGCGTGGAGAATACAGGAGTTGTGAAGCTGTTCAGCACATCATCATCCTCAAGCATAATGAAGGTTTTGTCGCAACACCACTAAGTAGCAATTCTCGATCGAATAGAAGAGGGCACGCAGCACCTGTCCTCCAAGCCGGTACTCTGTGGGGCAGCACCACGCAGGCTTGCTAGCACTGATGTGTCGAGAGCAATCAAGTCGAGTTTCCTCCATCTGCTCGCCCTCTGTGTCCTGTGCCCTGTCCCATGCTCCATGGCCATGCCTCCTGGCCCCCACCGACCTTCCCCCCACACCCCCACCACATCCCACCAACCCACACCCGCCATCGCAACAGTCGTTGTCAGCCATCACGAAACTCGCCACACCTGGCTACTCCATTTGTGCCATGCACATTTGCAACGACACTGTCAGCGAGCAACGCGCCTGCACTCACTTGTACGGCCCAAAGGCGAGGCTACCCCACCTAACGTGGGACACGTAAGGAGACGGAGACGATTAAACGAGGCAACACACTCATCGCAGGGAGAGATGCAGCAGAGACAAGTCTCCACACTTGGGAATATCATGCCTTTACAGTTGCAGACATCTCTACTTGGCGGACGATAATCGGTAACGCATATCCGCCGCCTCATGCCTCCATCCGTGAAGCTGCGTGCGCCCATGCGAGCAAGACTCCACGCTTGTTTCACCCGTGCACATTTATCGTGCCCAGGGCGACATGTTCCACAGGGTGCCGACAGCAGCCTCAGTGGGTTGACATGACAACACGAGTTCACGATCAGGTCGTGTTGAGAGAAAAGGCACGCCGTGGTGGGAGTGGAGGAGGACACGTCGGGTGCTGACACAAGCGCCAGCTACGATTGCGGGCCACCAACAGGTGTGCACACCAACTCTCCCACCAGGATGACCTCGTGACAATTAACGCAGCTTGTCTCCGTTGGGACTCTGTAGCATGACAGTGTCCAAATCGTAGCCTCTTCCAATGACCAGAGCACAAGTGATAACCGAACCCAATTAATTCGTGTGACGCCTGCTATTGCGCTGAACAGTGCCAAATCACGCTGACAATAGCGAACAAACAATATGTGATGGACGAGTTGACGTACCGGCGTCCGCCTTCTTCAATGAGAACCTCAACATGATGGGGTTGAAGAAGATGAAGAAGCGGGACGCACAGCCTTCGAGTGTCGTTGATCATGAGGCGACGAACGATGATGTTGAGGCCTCTAACCAAGAGTTGAATTCTACCCCCTAGCTTCTTCTCTTCCTTCCGCTTCAGCCTGAATCTCCCTTCTTTTCTTACCATCCTCCATCCAGGAACTCTTTGCTTTGTCAACTTCTTCTTTTCGCTTGTCTGTGCGTTTGAATATACTTCTCGTTAACCCGAGTCCTGCAGGCTGTTAACCAGACAATCACACTGGCGTCAGCTTTCTTCATTGAGATCTCAGAAACAAGATGGGATTGAAGATGAAGAAGGGGGTATGCAGAGCCTCACGTATCATTGATTATGAGGCGACGAACGATATGTTTGAAGCCTCTACCCAAGAGGTTGAATTGCACCCCTAGCTTCTTCTCTTTCATTCGTTTTCCCCTCTTTCTTCCTTTCTTACTATCCTCATCTAGAAATTCTTTGTCACTCTTTCGCTTTTCTGCGTTTTGAATATATTCCGGAACCCTGATTATCCAACTGCCTCTTCCACATTGAGGATGGTATTATCTCTTGAGCCGCACACTGAGTAGATGTGTTGGTATTTCCTGAGGTAGGGGAGAACGTGGGCGCTTGTTGGGAAAAACTTGTCTGCAGAATGTTTTCGTATGGTCCCAACACGGTTGTCGTCAGAGCTGAAGCTCAGTAATTGGATGAGTTTGGTGGGTGAGACGTACGATTTTCAATCGCGGGTCTGCAAGTTGGCGAGGGGGATCGACCCATCTAAAAGAGAATTCAACTCTACACTCGCTCTCTTCTCTTCTCTCCTCAGTCTTTCCATCACCTTGACCCCAACTATCAGTCGGGTATGAGGTAGGCGAAAGGCGCAGCGCAAAGGCGCAAAAGAGAGCAACTCCTCTAGTTGCACAGTTTGCATTCCAACTTGGTGTGGTGATTTGTCTTTCCTCTTCGCTAACTACAGCCACTCTCGTGAATCACAAACTGCAACCTCGTTTGAGCAACGCCACGATGCATTCACTCTTTCAGCCTCTTTAGGTTTGATTTCTGTCGGCACATGTCTACGACTTCGGCGCTAATACTGGGACCTCGAGCGCGCCACCAGGTACCGACTGGTAACAGAATGCTCCAATGCGTCGTACCCCACTTCCTTGCCAGCTCAAAACTTCTTACGTCCAAATGGCGATATACGAGTTGAGTACAAAGTTGTCCAGTTGCAACTCTTTCACTTCCATTTCACAGCCAAACCTCTTCTTCCACAGGCTTGGAGCCAGTGTAACAGTCGTTGTCAGCCATCACCATAGTCGCCACTTCCAGCTACTATTATGCTTGTGTCAGGCACATTTGGGCCCCAGTTGAGTTGATTTCCAGTGATGGGAAGGCTTTAACTGCGGTGCAAGCATCAAGCAAATCAGTTCGCGGGTGCATCAGCAGCACTGGTGAGGGTTGAAAGGGCGCTACGAGACTTACTCGCCTCTAGTGAGTAGTCGCGAGCCCAACAAACCTTAGCAAGTTTACATATCTCTTTCGTTGCATTATTTCTTGGGCTAACTCGGCGCCCAACTAAGGTGGAGTAAATGACACGTTGGGAGAGGAGTGAGTGGCGCACTCCACTGAACCCCTAAGAAATTGTGTCGAACGGAGGCGAAGTAGCCCCTCATGGAGCAACCGCCTGCGTGAATGGACGTGGAGTGGACGGACGGAATGCTCCCTCCAACTTGGAGCATCAAATCTGCAAGGGGGAGATCTCATGAAAGAGGGAATATGGCAATAGACTGAGGCACTCCACGAATGCAGCGTGATTCCGAGAGGAGTGCCTCTGGAGGGGACAACGTCACCAATAATCGGTGCTCGAGAACAAGGTGCCCGTGTGCAAAGTAAGAATTGTGACGGGGAGTCCGCAAGGTGGCGTTCAAAAGGAAAGAGTGGACCAGTGAACACGCACTCATGGCCTTTGTCAATGATAACCGCTCCAACACTAACCCACATTGCAACTCAGTGACTCTAGACGCGATGAACAGGTTTCATCACACCAGCACATTGGTTGCACTGGCTGACTGACCGACTGACTGATTAAAGCTCTCACAACGTGAGAATTTGCACCTTCGACCTGCCATCTTGACACTCCTGTGAACATGCTGAATGCATATGGGAGCCGAACGAAACGGCGGCTAGAGACGCCAAGTTTCACCATATTCACAAGACATGGAGAAAAAGGGTGAGATTGAATGAGGAGGCCGTCTGTTAATCATTTATCACTCACCCTCACCGGGTAGGCAGGTGATCTCTTAACTCCTTCGATTGAGAAAGAGTTACGAGGTTCCGACGTGAATGCTCATCAACTGCAAATGGAGTCGTTGAAGACGTCGTGATCAACAATGTCGGCGAGAAATCTCTTCACCTCACATGCCTTGATGCAAAGCGATACGCCAAACGTATGCGGGCTGCAACGATCGTGGCACACTATTCTGTTCTGCTGCGAAACAAACACTGGCAGTCGACTGCATTTTAATGCACCGTGGCGACAGCCATGAAACGAAATCCTCCCAAACTCAAGCTAAGGCAAAGACGCGTAACGGCAACGTCGCATGGAAACTAAATGCGGTACGTGGAAGGAAAGGCCCCACAAGGTAATGCACACGGCTCGCTTACACGTGGAAAAGACGAGGACTGCCCCCACCTCTCACCTGGGACAGAGTAAGAGACGGAGACGGAGACGGAGACGGAGGCGGAGACGATTAATCGAGGCACACAATCATCGCAGGACGAGATGCGGGGAGAGCAATCCCCACATTTAACAATATCGTGCATAGTGATGTCGCAGACACCTCGAATTTGCGGATGATAATCGGGCTTGTGTCGCAGGTTTTCGTGACTGAGCGAACATTGTTGCTCAGGGCACCGACATCAGCCTCAGTGGTTACATGACAACACGAATGAGAAAATTTGACAAATCAGAGTGACCCGCACCTCGACAATGGCAACGGCAACAACTCCACCATCAACACTACCACGAGTGCACGATCATGTCGTGTTGTGATTAAGGCATGCAGTTGTGGGAGGAAGAGACACGTCGGTGATGACCCATGCGCAGCTACGAATGAGGCCGCCAACGGTGTGCACACCAACTCTCCCACTACGAGCACCTCGTGACTAGTAACGGAGCTACCTCAAGTGGCCGACATGGCGCGAGAGGTTCAAATCGAGTCTCCTGCATTGATCAAAGCATACATTGCGCCGAACACCATTCCTCGGTGTCAGTATTTAGTGACAATCCACGCTGACAATACGGAAAAAGCGATATGTGCTCTATGAGCTGGCACACCAAAACGCACAGCTTAATTTCACTGGCAGTGAGGAAAGCTGGTGAGGCGTAGTGCAGTGGGTACTGTCAAGCAGAAAATAAGGACAGTTGACCGAGCTCGCCCACTTTACTCCTCCCTTCTACCAGCCTGGTGTCATCAACGCGCAGTCACAGAACGACACGTCGTATGAATCGAGTGAGCGCAACAACAGAATAGCCAATCCTCACGCATTAACGTACCTTATCCAGCGAAAAGCTGTCTCCGAGGCGAGGACTAAGGACTACACAATTTGGGGCCGACGAGGCGGGAGGAGGCAGCGGCTGGCGAAGAGGTGGCGCTCTCTCCTGAATGGCTGGTAGGGAGGAAGAGGAGGTGATGATGAGTGGAGTGGAGGATGGAGTGGAGAGGAGTGGAGAGGAGTGAGTGGAGAGGAGAGGAGATGAGGGAAGAGACCAGCCAATCCGCGCGTTGCCCGTAGACCTTTGTGAGGAGGTATGATCAAGTGAAACATTGAGAAAGTAGACTTCAGCCAACACCCTACTCGCCCTCCGAGAGGTTCAACACACAACACCCTTCATCAGGACAAAATCCACGCTAACTCTTAATGACCCGTCTCTTATTTGAAATCCATCCTATTCACCGCGATAATAATAACAATAATTAGAAGAATAATATCTGCCCACGCACAAAAGGGTCACCATACTCTTGTCACTCGTTTCGCGCTCCCCTCTAAATGCGTTTTTTGTGGGCCATCGGGCGGTGAGAGGCCAACCTCTTGGGTGGAGTAGAATATGGCTTCTCTCACTACCACCTCTCACGCAATTCGTCCGTCCTTCACTCCTTACACCACACATTCACCACATGGTGCCACACTTATCGCCGAAGGGTGTAGTACCGACCACTTGACAAGGTGGTCGACGCAGCAGACTCGGCAAGGCGAGGACATGGCTCGTCTACCGGCGCTGTCAAGCAAATACACCCTATACTCTATACTCTGTACTCTATGCCCCATGCCTTATTCCTCATTCTTCCAACATGCTGCTTCGTCCAACACCAAGGGCAGAGCACACGCCACACCGAAGGCTACTATAATGAGGGAAGTGTAGGGCAGGTAGAAGCAGTCGTTCCCACTTCTCCTCCATACAACACGCATCCCGTGATGTCGCCTTTTTCTATGGAATGAGGAGGCTCCGACACTCACCCGCATCGCTCGCACTTCCACCTGGAGTCGTGGAGAGCACACGACTCTCTACCTCACCCACACACGTCAAGCAAGCGCTTCGAGGGAGTTTTTTCGGGTTTAATAAGAAAGCGGATCACGCGTTAGGTTAGGAGTAAAGCCCCTCATGTCGAGCAAAGTGGATGGTCGCTGGACGAGAACGACGCTAACGAGGAGATAACGTGATGCGTTGGGAGAAGGGGAGGCTGAGGAAAGTCGTATCATTACGAATAAACATAAAGCATGAATGAATGCACAAACACACGAAAACGCATGCAAATGACATACCCGCACAGTGCGAAGACTTCCCTCCGTCGTCCCCTCCCCAGGCATCCACACTGCCCACGATTATTATATAGGTGCAGAGAACACTTGACTCAAGGTCATAACACTTGTGCTTTCACGCCTTCAAACACGAGGTAGAGCAGAAATAGCGCTACTCGAGCACTACTTCGCGTCTGACTGGTTGTCACCGACATTTCCTCTCCATTTAAATGATTGAATCGACAGGCTGGTCTTCGCCATTTCGATTAAGCCGAGAGTGAGATCGGAGTCGGGCTGAAAAGGGAGGGGTGGTTCTCGAAGATGTTCGGTGGACAGCAGCTCTTGTAGGAGTATCTCTCGACGCACATGCACAACGGTGAGTTGCTAATTGTTGACGGTGTGGCCACGCAATCCTCAGGTTACCGAGGTGAGATTGTGCTGATTGTGGCAACGCTCGGCTCAAATTCGATCAAACAACATGCCTCTGCGACCGATGGAGACATCTTCGAGGGCTTCTGTGGACCAGGAGAACCCACCTTTACCCTTCTTCCACCTGACTGCGGTGTTTATCATCATCAGTATGATCATCCTACTAGCATTCGCCATAAGGCGGCCTCACTCGACTGCACCTGAACCGTGGCAGAACCGAGATTCCAGTCGCCAGTGAACTTACAAATGTGGAGTTGGAAGGACAGGAGGGAACACAGTGATTCAATGAATCCCTCCAGCCACCTTACGCAGGCGCCCCGTCTCCACAGACTCATCGGTCGACCGCGCCCCTCTTTTCTCCCTCATGCGCTTATGCGCCGAGGCATGCAGACCACACCGTCTTCTCTAACACTAGCACACTCCGACCAAATGTCGCCGTCCGCACACCAGTTTGCGGAAGACTACGGTCGATCACGCCGACTTCTCCTCCACGGCTAACAGAGGAAGCCTTACTTCAACTGTGACCTCGGTCCGCAGTCCGCTAGCCACCCACTCGACATGCCACGAGGTGCGTACGAAGCAGCAGAGTGCAGTCGCGCAATGCGGATGCGCCTTTCACAGTCGAGTGCACTGCCTCCGAACTCAGCTGCTACTACAGAGAGGCCCTCACGGTGGAGCATTTACGGCGTGTTGAGAGGCAGTGTGTTCTCTCACGAGCCTCTACGTGCACAAAAACGCATCCTCACTGAGCTTTGATAGGAAGCACAGGAGAAGAGACAGTTGTGTGCAGTGTGGACGACACATGCCACACCATCATTGGGGATCGACCGCCTTGGAGACTGCGTTACTGTCTGCCGTCACGTTAACTCAGAGCGACAGGTCTATTTGTTGGACGTGCTGGTGGACTCGAGCCCATTCAACAGATACTTGGGCCGGTGCTCTGTTCTTAATCTCGCAAGTCATAGCACATGGGGACGAGGTGAGTGAGAACGCGTGGCATGATAGACGGGCGTTGAGTAGAACTGAGATAGAATGGAAGGGTGAACCACCTTTCAGACGCCAGTGTGTCGTGTGGCTGATTGGGAATGAACGAAGAGGTAAATTCAGCCGCCTCTAATGGCCTGTACATAAGAGGAACATGGGTGTACAGTGGGAAAAAACTAACGGTGATACCATGCCCCCCTCAGCTACCGTTAATATTTTATGTCTCCTTCGAGGTTTCGCATCGTTCAAACGAGGATATCATGGAGAGGCAGCATCCTTACTTGTCGCCGCAAATTGACTCGGACGCAGATGCACTCTGTAGGCATGACGGTATCGTCGTTTAACATTTCATCTAGTAGGTGCAATTCTTCTTCTCATACTAGTTCCTGCCACGGACTGTTGATGATTTCGAATGTCTAAGCAAATCCGACAAGCACATTGAAGTGAGACTGCTGAAGGAGCTTCCTGCCACGAATGGAACTAGCTCTAAATGCCTCATTTTTGTGCTGGTTTTGAGCCTCTTTAAGATTCTCCATGTGAGCTAACGATCTCTTCAGCAGCAAGGAAAGTCTCTTAAGGCTGTTTGGTGGTGCGGCTAGAGAACTTCACTTTTTCGAATGTGAGAGACGCAGTTTGTGACAGGGTGTATCATGGAGAGTCTTTACAAGCTGCGAGGCCATCAAGTTGGAAATCGCCTTGATTCATTGTACTATTGGTGACATCCTGCATCTCTCCTAAATTGAAACTGCAATCGAAAACGCGGAGCTCATTTATAGAGGAAGGTGATCCAATAGGCTCCTCCTACCATTTCGCTAAGCGTGCTTCTCTCCGTCGGCTAACTGAATGACACCTCCATGTGACATTTTATCCAACCGACGTAAATAAAAGTGGTGCAATACTGGCAAGTCAGACACGGCTCTATTTTCGTAAGCATGAAAAGCTACCCTCTCTCAGCTCTTTTCCCACGACCGGTGGTAGTTTGTGGCAGTACCCGAGCGTTGTGACAATCGTGCTCCCGAAGGTCTGAACAAAGGTCAACTTGACGTCGCGATGAGCCCTAAAGCGATTATTGAAGGGAGCGTTGAATCTGAGCAAAAAGTGAAAGGTGCAATCTATCGCATTACTTATTATAATCATTCGAAATAAATTCTTCTGACATTAACGACATTGTTCAACGAAGGGGCAAATAATTTGTCTATTCCAAAATAAGTCTTAGTGTCTAGGGGCGCGCAATAAGAAGTTAGTAATCCGCGGATATTCGTAATGGCCAATCCTACGGAATAACCTCGGATTTTGCGATTTTCTGTTTCCATTAAGGCAATCGAACTAACTGCCTGTGGTGCCGGTCTGTGTTGTTTCCGTTGGCAAGTATTTCACTCGCACGCTCGAGTGCCCGCCTTTGCAACTGACCCTCGAGCAGTTCCCACGGCATCTGTAGGTGTCAATCAAGAATGAAGAGGGAGATCTCCGGAAGAAGTAAAGGGGTAGAGAGAGGGCCAACTCCGTGATATTTATCTGCTTTCAGCAGTGCTTTGGGTTGCTCCTTATTCGCACTAGACACAGAAATTTTAGCTTAGCAGTCAAAAGAGCCGCTTGCGTTCATTCATATGGCCACTTCGGGAGAGTTCTCCACGTAGTCATCACAATGACAGTAAGCGGCCTCTGTCGACGTGACCACTTCCTTCGCAATGGCTTGCGCCGATGACACTCGAAAACGCTCTGTTGTGACTAGTTCCATGCACTGCACTGTCCCTCTTAAACTTGCCTGGAACATATTGACTTGCGACGCTGTTCCATGGACATATTTGACGTTACGTTGGTTTGGAAGAGTCCACCGTGGAGTATGATCATCTTCGAGACTAAGCGTAACCCTAATCCTCACAACGAAGCCAACGGCGCAACAACTAAACCCAAACTAATGCTCATGCCGACCCACTTGGTGTCCATGTTAGTCGAAAAGAGAGGAGGGACAGGCCCACGCTCACATTCTCCTGTACCATTGTAGTTAGTTTGAGGTACATGAGAACCCGAATCCTCCCTTTGTGGAGGCGATGAAATGAATGCATTCATGGATCAACACATTTCGACTTGTGATGAGGTCTGAATAGCTCGCGTCTTCTTAAGGAGGGAGGCTACAGAAGCAAAACTCTAGCGAGGGTGGATGCCAAATGGACTAGGCACTGGTACACCAGGTCAATCCAGTTGGTCGAAACGGCGTTCGTTGTTGCAGACAAACCCAGCTTCAAGCAAGGCAAAGCATTTTGAGTCGAGGCGAGGCAAGGACGAAGGGCCAACATACACAACGTTACTTGCTGTGGCAGCAAGTGCAAGCTAGGCAAACCATCCCTACTGCAAAGTATATCCGTTAGGTAGATTTCGCCTTGGGGCGCCTTCGCCCAGTCACCACTCCGTAATCTCAAGGCGGTACTGTACTGAAATAAGTAGGAAAAGCAAAAATAACTAGTAGGCTCGTCAAGTAAATGAATTTTAGCACAAAACTCCTAATACTTTTTACTTACGTCTACAACATATGATCTTCTGAGGAAATTCTATAATGAAATTTTGTGATTCAATGCTCAATTTTTAAATTAAGTTACTTACCTTTCGCCTAAATGTGTTGAGAAAGGAACACTTCTGTCGAATTAGTGAGATAAAACGGCGAGAAACAGAGGCTATATAAAAAAGTGTAGCGTGGAAGAGAGTTGTCCGAAGTGATTCTCCGTCGCTTCCTCACTCTCGATTCTGTACGTATTTACGGAGAAATAAGGTTTCCTCCCTACCTCTTCCCCGTCGACAACATTTTCTGTCTTCTTAGGATTCTTACCGCGTACGAGCAAAAACACAGGATTGCTCACTTGCCTGAAGTGTTTGCTAAGTCGCATGCATGCTCAACACACATCGTACGAGTGATGCGGCTATTAACAAATAAGGGCGAATTAAAGACTACTGTGCATTAAGCTGCACAATAGAGAATCAGCAGATTAACTTGACACACAACCAAGAAGATGTGACTACGACAGACGCAGCAAGACATCGCAGCGGCGAGCACGTATCACCCAATTTATGTTCAGCTGGGCAGATTCGTGCGTATCCGAGTTTGCCTTCCCTCGACTTATTCGGATGTCAGATCCACGGCGACATCCATAGGAGTCGACGAGCACGTTGAGATGAGGCGAAGTGAACCATGCCAGGAAGGTAAAACACATATTTGATCTAATCCCCGTCAGCTCTTTAACTACCCAAGCACACGTACAGCCTTTTAAGCGCCATGCCGCTATGATGTGCATTGGGCAGCTATTTCGAGCGGATTTTTTGCCCGACGCCGTTGATTTCCACGTTTTAAGGCCTTTTTACGGACGGCGACTCACGTCAAAATGCTCCTCCGAAGCTTAGCCTCACTAGGTCTAAGGTGTTGAAAATGGCAGTTTGGAGCTGCAGAGAGGAACGTAGACTTGATTACACATAAGTAATTCAAATCTTTAGTACTCGTCACGACATTTCCACTATAGAGTGGACAGTGATTTGAAGGCTAATTGAGCATCCTCCTAGTCCTTCTATTCAGTCTAATGTAAAACTACCTGTAGTCCTTCTACTCCCATTCCTCCTCTCCTCACCTTTCCTCGGAGGGGTTGGGCTGGGCTATTTCACTGTTGCAACTGTCCTGACGAGTCTGTTCGTTAGTTGGCGAGATTCTTTCCACCTCATGCGCAACTAAGATGGTCGCCCCATCTCACAGCGAACGTGTTGGTTGGCGGTCAGTCAATGACCAACAATTCAGTCCTAAACTTTTCTCACATTTCTGCACATCCATTTACGAGATGGCACTCGTTACGGCGAGTTTTGCACACAGACTGCGGGAAACAATAACGAGGAATACGCGACTGAATTCACTAACCAGATAATACTCTGTGATGCTCCAAAAAATAGTTGTGCGGAACTTTGACTATCGTCAAAAAGCTTCGAGGAAGACCGCAGCTTCAAGTTAATGACGAGAAAAAAATTGAGGACGACGACAATGGAATGCGATCCACAGGCGAAACCATCGCGAATATGTTAAGTAATGCGAAGAATGGCGCCTTTGTGTACCACTTATATTTTAACCCGTTTCATAGTTTAGGCCATTAATAACTTAATGCTTACAAATTCCAGATATTAAACACAACCACACAACATCCTGGACACAGTTGAATGTCAAACAATCTACTATACTCCGATAGTGGAGAATTCTACCTACCTATGACATCCATCTCATCAATTACGATTAAGTGAGCTGCTGTGATAATGACATCGAAGGCGTTTTTGCCACGAATGCGGCCTCTTAAGGCTCAGGATCGACCATGAAGTCTGCCATAATCTCGATCTGTAGGTTCTTTTTTGCGCTTGAAAGACTCCGGCCTCTTGACCCTGCTTCAAACAGCATTGAGTCCATTAAAATCTGATTTTTCGCAAAATGACACTAAGCGTGCCGAGCTGGTTGAAGTAAAGTTACATGGTAGCAGACATGGTGCTTGAAAGCCCATCATCAATTTCCTTGGAAATCTAATGGCCACGCGGAGTCGCTCGCGAATCACATGATCGGAGGAGCCCAGTCCAACGCTTACTCTTACCTGCGGTGCAAGAGCGCAATGCGCGGTAGTTGCATTTGGCGAATATGAGGACGCAGCCCGTAATCGACTCTGGCCTAAGGTCAGAGTAGAAAGCAATGAGCTTGCCTTGGCGGTAATACAAATGCCCATTGGAACATTCCGTTAAACCCACACACCGAAAAGATAACCGCGTGACAATTGCGCCAGTTTTGTCTATGTTCACCATATGTCGCATAATGAGGATTCAATTCAAAAACATCAAGTTTCATTCTCATCGTCAAGACAACTCGTGTGCCAGGAAACCGTCATGAGGGTGGCGTTAAGCGCAAAGATCCACCACTTGCACAACGTCACTCGTTGTGTTGACGCGAGAGAAAGTGACATCTCCTAGGTGATGGTCTCGGCCACATCTAGTCTGCCTCATTCCCCTCGTTGTGGGCAAATACGCGTCCTATCTCAGGTGCGAGAGGATCTGCACCCACAGTGGCGGATGTGCGCATTACCGTGAGAGAAGGTTTTTTGAAGATTCCTATCAGAATACCGTTTTTATTGTTCAACGTCTGGGGGACGTGTGCGTCAAGGTATTCTGGAGGGATGACGCTTAAGAACACAGATTCACCAACTCCACAAATGTGTTAGCATAAAGGGAATGAAGCTGGTGGGTGGAATAAAGAGTGTGTTGAGGAGACAGAGAAGGACGCTTCCCACCCCTGAGTTGGTGTCAGGTCACCGCGTGAACGGTAGTCGGGCGTTCGAGGAGAAGTCAGCGAGTCGATGAATTGCGGTCACTCGGTAGAAGAGTTGGCGTGAACTGCACTTGAACCGTGAATATAAAAATCTGTTGGGGAGGATGGTACGAGGTGACTGGCCTGCAATGTACAACAAGCTCTTCTCACTAGTTCCTCGATGGCCAACATCCTCCACCACTGCTCGGCACTGCTGGGACCTTCCACTGTCGCAAGTTCTTCCCATCTGAACAATCGCCTCTTCATGAAGTAGTCGCACAGAGGTATGTCGACCTTGGTTGCATTGCAACGGCTTCAACTGATGGAACAGAAGCGTAGGTAAGTCGAACTACTGCTCACGACATGGAAGAAGAAACAAGAAGGAACGCAAAGCCTAAGGAAAGAGAAGCCCTTTTTTTGGGGAAAGAGAGTCATTACCTTCTTCCATTGTAGGTGGATTCCAGGCCTTTCTTCGTCATGCTGTCAAGTGTGAGCGCTGACGGCTCTTTGTGAAATGTGGCTTACATACAGTTTCTACAGGGGCCTGTCGTATCGTCCATTACCCTGGATGCCACGCGTAGGCGGCGTTCATTGCGGTCGAATCGGAGGAAATTGATGACATTTAGCTGCCTTGCTCATCTGCTACAATCACTGCTTACCTTCAAGTCGGCCGAGCGGTGTCGCGAGATCCCTCTCTAACTTTCCCTTTCACCTCATCAAACACAACTGGCTCATCGCACCACACATCAAAGTAGGTCAAAGTAATCAGTTCGCAAAGACGCATGGTCCAACGCCATTTTGTGCAATGCGTAACTACAGCTACTGCTCCACGTGGGACTGCAGCAATCGAAGTTGGCGTCGTTTAAGGGAGGATGTCATTGAATAGCGACATTCTTCACAGGCGACGCAAAATTGTCCGGACGACGATACACACTGCAGGTACGGACCCTATCGTCGTCCAACACCCCGACATCTATCAGCTGCCACCCATATTTCTCTCACGTCTTTCTTTTTCCTCTTCCAACTGCAATCATCCTCTCCGTTACTCTTTCCCTCAATCCATCCACCCCAACACACGCGTTGACGGCAGTTTGAAGGCAACCTTAATAAAAAGAAATGGCGCGCTGACGCACCCACTGCCTCGTTTGAACAAAATTTTCCTTGCCTTGAATACCTTCCCCATCGTCCAAACGTGGCGGCTTGCCGACACCTTATCTCCGGGCCATTAAAAGATGTGCGCACAGTAGAGAAGAGGGCAAGACACATTAGTTATTTCCCTCCTCCCTTCTTCTCGAATGCCCCTATAACTCACGATTTGGAACGTGAAAACGTAAACTTTCTCTCTCATCTCTTGGATGGGTCCAAAATGCAGACATTCCGACAAGCCGGTTGGAACGCCTGTGGCGGGCAACGAAGAGAGGGAAGGGAATGAGTAGAGAGCCAACATATACTGCATCTACGTCAGTTATGAATACCTAGGGTCGACTTGTGGGGATTCGTTACGAGGAGTCCGTTAAAGATCAGATAGTGATGAAGATGATGCCCGAATGATAAGAAAAATCTCCTTTATGTCCTAGTGCTTATGCCGTCTTACTGAATCCCCTTGCTTTACCATCATTTTGAGCCGACCACCCTTTATACAATCGTACATTTTTGTCAAGACCGACGAGATGAGTTGAGTTTATTCAGCAGAAGATGGACCCATTGTAAGTCAAGTTCATTCATTCGACGGGGTTGCAGCGAAAGTGACTCAAAACGAGGCTATCAAGTCGGCTCGAAAGGGCTGTCAACCTTTATCCCAATTCATTGATACCAACTGGTAGAACATATTCACAACTTGAGAGCCAGACGGCAACGATCAGCCTAAGAAAACCAGGCCTTCTCCCAGGGGCAATATAAAGCCATTTCGATGTATGTTATATTGGCTGAACGCCCTATACTTCCCTTGATAGATCTGGCTCTCACCTACCAAATCCGAATTAAACCACTATGCTGTTGTACTATCATTCCTATCGGGAGAATTCCAGTAAACTTGTCGTTATTCGAGAAGGCATAGGGATGAAAGGGATTGATGGAACAGTGCACAAGTATATTTTCCGCACTCGTCTATTAAAAGGTCGTCTGGAATGGATATCGCGTCCAGGTGGTATTCTTTGCGGTCGTCGGAGAGAAAAGTTGATAACATACATCATATTTTGTTAGGCGGAAAAGTGAGGGTCTTCAAATGTATTCCCACTCCATGTTATGTGAGATTCACCCATGTCTATCACAGTAAGTGGGTTTAAATGGCAATTTTTTTGCCGTTAAACACCGGCACCTTTTCTCCCAGATCAACAAGTCTTCGTCATGAGCATACGATTTGCTTGGGTCTCCTCTACTGCTGTCACTTCTATCTCTCAAACCTCCCTTGAAGTTTCACAAGGTCCAATTAACATTTCTCTTTCACTGATCGCAATTCGCCAAACTCATCTCCGTCTAACTAAGAACAAAATCCGAAGTGCAAAGTTTAACGTGACTTTGGAGATGCGTGCTGGCAGCTAATGCCTCTTGTTGAAACAGTTTTATCTCTTACCTCAGCCAACATGGAGGGAAGTAACGGGGATCATCACGATTTCAATCAATATGGCGCATGACGAAGATTTGGTATCGGAAAAAGAACCACACAATACCGTGTATTTATAGTAAATCCAAAGCAAACCGCTTAAGCTGTATTATTAGTTTTAACATCATCACACTGTTCGGATGGTCTACCTCAACTTATTCTGATGTCGTCACCGGCGACACCCAGAGGAGTCGATGAGCATGCTTAGATGAGAAGAAATGGACCTGCCACAGCTGCCTGGCACAGGTGGAAGTGGATTTAAAGTGGCTCGTTATTGTGGGACTTATCTTACCCCCTATTGTGGAGTAAAGCACCTGATGAAGTATGCCTCCAGCGGAAAGACGGACGACGCCATAAGCCGCATTTACATGCTGCCTAACGTCGTCGACGATTATAGAGACTCAAGAGCTACAGGTATCTGCGCTTGCATGTTTCGCGAATTCATTCGCAGACTGACTTTTTATCTCCATTCTGAGTCTTCTTCACCGCAACACTTGGACCGAATGACTTGATCACTTTGGCTTTTCCTGACTGCAATTCATCCACCTCCTGACTTCTCTTCGGATGGTTGACCGTATTCACACGGTGACCACCCATTCGCTGGTGGGTCAGCAAAGCACTTCCCTGCGTCCGCTTCACACTCTGCTGACACGCTCGGGGAGTTGCTGGACCAGTGTACATTAAGCATCATTCCTCCACAATGCCTCTGAGCAAAAGTTGTCATCCCAGTGAAATTGGAACACGGCGTCTTGGGGGGAATCTTCTTTTACCACCTTCCCTCTCATTAATGCGCAGTCCTTGCTCTGCTGTCAACCAAGCCACTAGAAACGTAATTTTTTGAAAGTGGTGGTTAAGAGGTTCCTAAAGGAGATATTGATATTGGTCTGCGATATCAGATCGTCTCGGGATTTGACGAACCGGGCAATATCTTGTCTCCAGAAGTGGCAGATCCCTTTGATGCCAAAACATTTAGCACGTGATGTGGATAGACAAGACCCACAAAGTATTACCTCTCACTTGCCAGGTGGGTAAAGTATGTGTCTGGATGCCTTGGTAGCACGAGATATTTCGATATCCCTTAAAGTGGACTTATAACGACGTATCTCTAGGTCAGCGCAAAGGCGAACTCATACCTTTTATCTTTGGCCTCACACGCCCCATTAGAGGTGTTATGGTGGCAAGTTACTGTTGGTTTTACACTTACTTGAGCCACTACTCAACCCAGATTCGCTTTTACTCTCGGTCTAAAAATGACATTTACATTTTCGCCTTCGGTTTTTGCCGGTTTTGGCGGAGTCACCGCATCCGTGAATAGGATGAGCTGCTTTGCGCAGACGACGTCCAATGCACTCGACTCACGGTGAATCCGCTGACATTAAAGTGCTTTCGAAGAGGCGATGTTCACGTGAGACCACATCACATGCACCCTCTCGCAGTATAAATGCAACTGTCGCGCTCCGTGAAGAGACTTCTACGGTGAGTGTGAGGCTGAAATTTGAGAAACATTGCCAGATGCTGCTAGGAGGCTTTGCAACGACTTCGGTTTCGCGAGTCGACCGCATGTGAATTGCATTCGATCCTTCACTGTCAACGAGGATTGTGAATGAGTGCGCAATAGTGCCTCCTCGCAACGCTTTTATCTGTGGGAACGATGTATAAAATGGAAGGCAGAGTTGAAAATTTCGCCGCTGCTTTGTGCACTTCAAAAACAGCTGTTTACACTAATTACCACTTCGTGCATACACCTTCGCATTTGCAGTTGAAGAGCCACGGAAATATTAGCCGAGGTTTGTGTAAATTTTAATTGCGTCCTCTTTTAATGCTAGTGCTATAGAATGTCCACCCTGATCCCACTTTGGAGTGGACAGCCGGTGCGGAGCTTAGACGAACATCCTTCTAGTCCTCCTGTACATTCTTGCAAACCTATTTGTAGACGTGTTTCTCCCCCCCCCCGTCTTCTCGCCTGAATTCCGCCTCCGCAATAACTCTCCCAGCCTTTCTCGCCCTCATGATTACGGGTGCGCGAGGTTACACCGCCTCACTAGTGTCATCTTAAATTGCCATATAAATGTCGCCAGCAGATGAGTCAAATATTAGATGGATCGCACAGCGAACGAAGTGGATCGAGCAATCTTCATCCTCCGACGATGTTTGCGTGCGAGCAGCCACCACGGCAAAGGTGAAAAGAGCCTGCAGAGAAATAAAAGAGCTACCACGAGGAGGAAGGATGCATGCCGGGTCAACCGCTAAGTAATTGTAGGGAGCATGTGGTGGCAAATGCCAGCTGTAGCCCCCAAACTTGAGGTTGAAACTATAAAGCGTACGTTAGCCTAGAATGCGTTCGGCTGCGACTGAGAAAGGTAAATTGCAGCGTGCAGTAGCTATTTGCATTTGCTAATATGAAAGCCGAAATTCTTATTGACTTCCGGAAAGTCTTCTCTTATTATGTTTTTTGTCGAAGCTTGATGGGATGACGACGACCGTGGAAACCACTACACACACAACTACGTATGGAAATAACCATATGACTACGGCTGAGTTGATGCATTTGCATACATTGAATTATGAAGGGAAAATTTGACCTCTGTGGGCCTGGCGTACGAAATGGTATGGGCGCACCGCAAGAGGAAATGCACATCTCTGTTGCTTTCTTCGCAATACCCGATTTCGCCGATTTGCACCAAAATCCGCCTCGCGATGGGAAGTGGATTAAGTGGATTCCGTTAAAAGCTCACAACACCACCGAACAACAAAATTGCTCAGTCTGCACGAAGCAGTGCTAAGTGCATGACGATAACGCTGAACAATTACAGCCTCGATTGTTGTTAACAAGTTCTTTGGCTGAAGCGCAGTTGTGAACGTCCTCCACTCACTCCTCCACACGACCGCAATCTACCAGCCCCACACAACATTATTCCTCGCATAACAAGAGTTTTTAGTCAACTTTCCATGGCATCACATGTGGTCGACGTGAGTTACGGTGAATTTGCAGTCTTTCCCGTACCCTCACGGCCGCGAGCCCGATACAACCGAGGTGTGTTTTTCTATGCACATCGGACTTGGGCTTAAGTCGACTAATTCGGGTGTCAAGAACACGAGACACCGCAGAGGAGCCAACGAGCATGTTGAGATGAGGTGAAGTACGCCTGTCTGGAGGGCTGCCGCCTCGACAACTCCAAAGAATTGGACAATCAGGGCGAACTGGCCACGCAATGAAAACAAACGTCGATGAGCAAGTTGAGACGAGGCGAAAGAGGCGAATTGGGCTTGATGAGTAGGAATGCCAGGCAGACCCCGGGTCCGTTAGCAATAACTCAGAAGTTATTTTCACAGTGCAGCGTCACATGTTGGTGTGCTTGTGCAAGCACCCAGGATTGTGCGGTTGACTGGAGTGTTTGCGCAGTCACATGCATACCCAACCCACATCGGAGAAGTACCGCAGCTATTTGCATTCGCCAAGTTTCCGACAAACGAGACGTTAAAGGGAAAGGCAGAGAAAGCTAGTATGATACAAAGACAGATTGAAAACTATTTGCACTTCGCGCCACACGCCATGCGTTGCTCAGGACGACGAAAGTACGACCACGAGAGGCGGAAGAAGACTACGCAGTCGCGAGCACGTATCACCTAAATTATGTTCAGATATGCACATTAATGCAGATCCCATTTCGGTTTTCGTCGATTTATTCGGATGCCGCGTACACACGACACCCAGAGGAGTCGACGACAACGTCGCGACGAGGCGAAGGAGACAAATTGCGTTGGATTAGAGAAAACGAGAAGGTGAACCCCTATCGAGAGGAAGAAGCAATTTATCCTCATTGGCCCTTACTCAGCGGTCACCTTGTGAGATCGGAAAACAGCCCCTTATAAACACCAAATCAAGGGCTTTGCACCTTGTCTTGTCACGGGATAATGTGCTTTTGAGTGAAGTCTGCAGAAGTGCGAGAGCCCGTGGAATTACACTAGACTAGCTTCTCGCAAGCAAGACGGCATACAGGAGCATCTGCAAAGACTGCGACTGAGGCTTTAGGCTGTGGATTTGCCACATGTACTGTGATCGGTTGATGGACCACAGTCTCGAGGTCTCTCGATCTCAGCTGCTCTGTTTGTAGTACCTATTCGCACTAACGAAGATACGCTTCACGTAGAGACTTCGAATTCCGCGTGCCTCTCGTGTCTCGTACGTAATGAGGCTACTCAACCACCCCGAGAGTTATGCTTTACCAGTTGAGTTTCTTCTGGACCATGAGGATGATGCAGTGGGAAGAGGAAAAAGAAGACGTGAGAGAAATATGGGTGGCAGCTGATAGATGTCGGGGTGTTTGGACGACGATAGGGTCCGTACCTGCAGAGTGTATCGTCGTCCGGACAATTTTTGCGTCGCCTGTGAAGAATGTCGCTATTCAAATGACATCCTCCCTTAAACGACGCCAACTTCGATTGCTGCAGTCCACGTGGAGCAGTAGCTGTAGTTACGCATTGCACAAATGGCGTTGGACCATGCATCTTTGCGAACTGATTACTTTGACCTACTTTGATGTGTGGTGCGATGAGCCAGTTGTGTTTGATGAGGTGAAAAGGGAAAGTTAGAGAGGGATCTCGCGACACCGCTCGGCCGACTTGAAGGTAAGCAGTGATTGTAGCAGATGAGCAAGGCAGCTAAATGTCATCAAATTTCCTCCGATTCGACCGCAATGAACGCCGCCTACGCGTGGCATCCAGGGTAATGGACGATACGACAGGCCCTGTAGAAACTGTATGTAAGCCACATTTCACAAAGAGCCGTCAGCGCTCACACTTGACAGCATGACGAAGAAAGGCCTGGAATCCACCTACAATGGAAGAAGGTAATGACTCTCTTTCCCCAAAAAAGGGCTTCTCTTTCCTTAGGCTTTGCGTTCCTTCTTGTTTCTTCTTCCATGTCGTGAGCAGTAGTTCGACTTACCTACGCTTCTGTTCCATCAGTTGAAGCCGTTGCAATGCAACCAAGGTCGACATACCTCTGTGCGACTACTTCATGAAGAGGCGATTGTTCAGATGGGAAGAACTTGCGACAGTGGAAGGTCCCAGCAGTGCCGAGCAGTGGTGGAGGATGTTGGCCATCGAGGAACTAGTGAGAAGAGCTTGTTGTACATTGTAGGCTAGTCACCTGATACCATCTCTCCCGCATGAAAAACAATCTACTACCCCAAGTTCTGCGTTAGGAAGGAAGGAGAGGAAAAGGGAGAAGAGGCAAGAGTAGCAGTTGTTCAATGTCGGGGTGTTGGACGAACGATAGGATCCGTGCCCGCAGAATGTATCGTCGTCCGGAACAATTTTGCGTCACCAGATAAGAATGTCGCTATTCTATGACATCTTCCCTTAAGCGACGCCGACTGTGACGGCTTGCAGTCCCACGTGGAATACTTATCAGAATGACGAAGGATAAACTAAAAATTCTTCTAATATGAAACACGGTGCTGCCTTTCTATTGCCACAACAAAACAGTACGCATTCCTCAAACTTTCCCTTTCCTGTCTGCCCCAATGTCGTGGGCTGAAGTTCTACTTACTGACAGTTCTGCCCGGTTGCGTGGAACGGTGCAAATGTGGTGGAAACCGACATCGGTTCTTTCACTCACGCGTCAGTGGTTGTCCACATGGTGAAATTGCGGTAGTACGAGATTCTGTTAGCGGCGAACGGTTGTGGAAAATCTTTACCGAAGAACGCATGCTCCACATTGCAGGGCCCGTCTCCTCCGACGTCCTTCCCAACAGATTTTTATAGCCTCCGTGTAAGCAGAGTTCGTTGCAATTTGGTGACCCAATGACACAATACATAGGCTCGCTGAGTCCTCCTCGAACTCCCGATTGCCGTTCACGCGCGGTGACCTGACACCCGCTCGGAAAATAGAAGCGCCGTTCTCTGCGTCCCTGCGTACTCTCCCAGTCCATTTCAGAAGGCCAGAAGGCTTCGATTTCCTCGCGGTTACCTTTGAGTCTGTCGAGAATATTCGACTTAGGAGAGCTTTTGTCATTGAAAATGTCTCTCACTCATAGGAGCTCTGTTTGCAGGAATTTCGTATACCAGAAAATGTGTTGTCCTCGTTCAGCACGCAAACCGTCTCGAAGACCTCTCGCTGCCTTCACGAGAAAAATTTCGATTTCCATAGACTTTTTGTTTCTCTGTGTCGTGCATATTTTGGGCTACGTCGACTGAGTCGATTAATCACAACACGCCACACTCGGGAGGAGTCAATTTGCTCGATTGATGTCATGCTTGAGAAGAAACTCATGAAGAAAAACAACATGCTTGCCCGCTCTTCACCGAGCAGTTTTAATGTATGAATGGTACCGCTGAACGACCAAGCCTCGACTGTTTTCGGCAAATTGTCTTCTCTGCAGTGTGACTTTCACCAACCCGACTCATTGCCAACCTTTTCCGCAATTAACGATTTACTTTTAAGAGACAATAAAACAATACCCAGAATGGCTTTAAATGGTTTGTTAACTCTAGAAATAAGGATTTTTCGAAATGGCACATATTGTCCAATCGTTGGCAGAATGTGGGAGGTAGCAATGGCAGTCACCTCGGTGACCCTGGTCCTTCCTGACACCGCGACGCTGATCACCTGGTGCGACATTCACGCCGGTCAAATGAAATCTGCACCAGTGCGAACGATTTCTCGCAGAGCTCCAGTCTCCTATGAATCGGAGATCAGAAGAAGCATGTGCTAATAATAGAACGTTGAGTCCTGACTTTTTCAGATGAGAGCGATCACATGCACCCACATCTGAGGGTAGTTTTTGATCTCCAGCCTTATAAAGCAGCATACTCAGTCCACAAGCCAGCACCCAAAATGTCTGCATACGCCTAAAACTCATTAAACAACAGCATGAGCTCCGTCTCAAGGTGGGAAAATTGTCGTTTAAAGGAATACCAAATCGCCAATACAAATTACATCTCCTTCTTCCCTTCCCGAAACGACGAATGTCGGTCAAACTCCAGGCGATGGCGACTGGATGTGGATTACACAAGCTCCGCGCAAACGTAACTTCGTCAGAAAATTACTTCTAATTCTTCCATTCAACCTCACATGCATCTGCAGCATGGTAAGTGCGAGCAAATGATGCACCGTGACATCAACAGCTTCTTCGCCGCCGCGATCCATGCGCAACCAACTTTACTAATTGCCACCCGCGCACTCAACTGGTCTGCCGAGTTTCAGAACACAATCTCAATGCATAATTGCGATATGCTGTGCTTACATATCCAACTACAAATGCTTTAACGAGGGCGATTCCTCTTTCCTCTTTTTCTTTGTGCCCAATCTTCGTACTACTGCAGATAACTTTCGCCCTTCCCTAAAGTTTCGTCAGGAGGTCCGGCTCCTCTCATCTATTCCACTGGTAATCTCAGGCGAGGTCAATTCCTCAGCGGAGAGGGGAAGAAATCCTCTACCCTCTCCCTCATCCTCCCATCTTCGCCACAAGCCAAAAACCTCCAGGTATTAAACACGAACCACACAGCGTTGGTGCAGTTGAATGTCACCAAACATCTACTTAGGACCGACAGCGAAAATTTCACTTACACATGATAATCCGCCGGATGAAGCAGGATCGAGCAGATTCCTATTGATTAGAGGCATGGAAGGACCTTTTTGCGCATAGCTTTCAGCCACTTACACTTCGGTCACATGAGCTGCTTCTTAGGCCTGTCATGTATTGCGAAGCGGTTTTGAAGACTCGAGGTAGTCATGAAGGTCTGCCACAAGCTTAACCTCCCTAGGTGCCCTCTTCACCACAAGAAATGTGTTCAAAATTTACCAAACACCTTCCATCGAGATGGCATGCACGAAGACGGACGAGGAGACGCAGGCGATGCGACATGGCGCGCGCGGAGTCTTATTCAAATGCCAACTCTTATCAGTGACGACGAAGGCGTATGCGACAGTGACGTAAAGACGCGTTCAGCTGTGTGGATTGGAGTGAGGAGAAGAAGAGTGATGGAATGTGAAATACACCTTCAAACACTTGCTGTCGGCATTATTACCGGAGGACGTCGTTAAAGCTGGCATAACATTTGGAGGGAAAAAGAGACTGAAAACGCCCAAATTTCATCCTGAGGATATATGAGAGGTGTACGAATCAAATATCGTCCACGCGGTTTCAGTTGAATGTCATCCAAACTTTCCCCAACCTAAGCCAAATAAAATGCCATTTTTGTACGTGCGTATCCATTTTAATCGGACGATTACATTTGGTTCCTGTTAATGGACATGTTAGTGGTTCTCCACTAATCTCTGTCGGAAGTGAAGACAAGTGGAGACTGGCAATTCTCAGATTACGAAAGAACGTATTTGTGACCGACAGATAAGGGTGGTTTTGGCATGATGGTGGGGTCTCTCGAGGAAGTTTGGGAGGAAATTTACAAGTGGTAACACTAGTCTCAATGGGGTTTTGTTGGCAACAGGGGATTGCTTTATTTCAAATCCTATTTATCCTTGTTTCTTTCTACTTTTTTCAGAGTTCTTATTATATTCACCATCTTCTACGATCATGTTTAAAAACACCAAAATAGGCGTAAGACATTTGCGTGTCTCCGATTATCATATTTTCTTTCCCTTTTCCACTGACATCATAACTGTAGTAATTTTTGTCGTGTTATCGTAACCCATTATGAAACTCACCCTATAACATGAGCAAGGCCATCGCCTTTCCAACTCCTTTCCATTCATTTCTACACCTCTTTTGATGGTCACTTCACTCAACCTTCGACAATTCAACTTTTTTCCACTTTCCCAATGCACTCCTGTCATTCATCACAAACGTAACTCCTCCTATTCATATCTCCATTTGCCACACGTTAGACACCCATTTGCTTTATTCTTTCAGTGACTATTTGACATATTGTAGTTTTTTGTCATAATTTGTTGCACAGACATTTTCAAGACAGACATTAATTACTTAGCTCCTCATCTCATCAGGTTGCCGTCAGTGACTGGTTTCATAACCAATGTAGCCACGTTTTTCATGATCAAACAAGTCTTCAAAAGACAAAGAAATACGTTTCCATGTTCGGATGAATGTCATTCACTAGAAACAGAAACCATTAGGGATGATGTAATTTCGAATGAGCAGACTGTATCGCTAAAATAATTCAAACAAACAAAATTTTAAATCTGGTCATATCTTGTTGTAACTAAAACATCGGCTCATTTCATAATTATGGGAACTAATTAATAAACGATAAGAAATGGATGTGTTTGGATGTGACATAATCAGCTTCGGAGTGTTCACCTCCTACAGAAAACATACTCTAGGGTCAGACACCTAGCACCCTATTATTCACACTTACGATAGCGGATGTTTTCTAATCCATTCAAAAACTATTTCTGATCGCCTAATTCATAGGTAGCAAAGCAAGACTTGCCTTCTTATAAGAAATCCCATTGACATCCGTTAAACCACAACCTGAAAGATATACCGCGTGCATTTCTCCATTTTTTCTATGTTCACCATATGTGTCTATAATGATGATTCAATTCAAATCAATTTCATTATGTCATCGTCAAACAACTTTCCCAGTTGTAAACCGTCATGAGGTGTGCTTAACTCAAACGATCACCCACTTCACAACTACTCGGTTTTGACGCGAATAATTCATCTCTATTTGATTTTCTCTCACACTTAGTTGTGCTCCTCATCCCCCTTGTGCATATACACGTCCCATCTCAGTCGATGATCTGCACCACGTGCGATTGCTCCATTACCGGTGTATTAAAGTTTTTTTTAAGATTCCTATCATGAATTACCTTTTATTTTTCACTACTGTTATTTTTCTCAAGGATTCTTGATCGATACAGTTAATGAACACATAATTCACCAACTCCACCAACATTGTTATCATAGAAGGAATAGACGTTTTTAAAAGGTAGTTGTTGAGAGACATTTAGAATGCAGCCCTTCCCACCCTTAGTTGTGTTCAGCTTCACCGCTTGAACGTTCGTTCGTCCTGAGAAAATCCGATCGTGAATTGCGTCACTCAGGGTAAAGAGCTTTTGATTTACTGCACTTAGAACCTATCATAAAAATCTTTGATGATTACGATCTGAGTCGCACATTACAAACAAGCTCTTCTCATACGTCCTCTCATAGCCAACACTCCACCACTTGTCGTGCACGCTTTGACCTTCCAACTGCGCAATTTTCCCATCTTTAACACCTCTTCATGAAGTATTCTCCACATGATATATTCACCTTTTTCATTTCAACTCTTCAACTATGGAAAGAATCGTAGTAACTCTAACTACTTCACTCATGGAAGAAAAGAAACAATAAGAACCAAACCTAACGAAATATGAGACCCTTTTTTAAAAGATCATTACTTCCTTCCATTTAGGTTTATTCCAGTCTTTCTTCGCTCATGCTTTTCAATTCGCTCTTTTGTTAAATGTGTTGTACATACCATTTCTTACTCTCGTTCTTCCATTACCCTTTTGATTCCTCAGGCGGCGTCATGTCGTCTTTGAATCTGAAATATATACATTTAGCTGCCTTTCACGACAACACCTTACCTTCAAGCGCCAGCTTTCGCGAATCCCTCCTCTAAACTGCCCTTTCACCTCATCAACGCAATGGCTCATCGCACACGACATCAAATATAGGTCAAATAATCAGTTCGCAAGATGCATGTTCCAACTCCAGTTGTTGCTCTACACACTACGCCACGTGGACTCAGGCAATCTAAGGTCGTCGTAATTAGATGTCAATTGGCAATACGCATTCTCACAGTTCGACCAAAATTTTCCGACCTGACCGATACACTCTGGCAGTACACCCTATCTTCGTCCAAGCACCCCCGCGACAATCTATCAGCCCACCCATATTTCTCTCACTCTCTTTTATCCATCATCCAACTTTCATCATCTATTCAAGATAAACTCTGTCTGTAAAGCATATCTTTTGTTGACTTTCCATACGTTGTTCCACCTCCACATAAGCATCCATTTTTACCCATCCACTCAGCATCCTGGTAATTCCCTATTCTTTCCCTCTCCCGACTCGTGTCCTCAATCCATCACCCCAACACACGCTTTACGTCATTTAAGGTCAACCTTATAAAAAAATAAATTCGCTCTGACGCACCCAACTTCCCTTGAACAAATTTCCCTTGCCTGATACGTCCCATCTCCACACCTGTCGCTTTCCATCACCTTGATCCCGTCCATTAAAAAACTTTCTTCACAAGATAAGATCAATCACATTATTATTTCACTCCGCCCTTCCTTCTAGATCCACCAATAGCGCTCCTCTCCTGTCGCTCAAACGTTGCGTCGCACTTTGATTTATTCATATCATGGTACATTCACCCTGATTTTCACAAGTTTTAATTTTCAGTCTTCCTACAGATGCTCTTCACCCTCCATCCTCAACATGGCTCCTTGTTCTTCTCCGCAATGACGTTCGCGCCCTGTTCTTTCACCCTAATTAGTCTACTTAAGCCCAATTCCGTTTATAATGAAGAAACACAACTTCTTTGTATCTCTCGCGCCTTAGGTACGAAAGGACCTCAAACACCGCTAACTCACGTCTACCATTTTTATCCAGTGAAGTGACTAAAAACTCGTTTATCGATAATAATTATTCGTTTTTTGCTCTGTAGATGCGGGTCGTTTTGATAGTTACATTCACAATGCGCTTCACCAAAAAACTTGTTACACAATCAGGCTTTTAATTGTTTCATCTGGCACTGATCATTGCTTCGTTCATACCTGTTTACATTTTGGTTTGCATGTCTTGTACTTTTTAACTGGTACTCCACTATCCACTTCCCATCGTCATCGATTTTTCAAACTGGAATCATTATTGAATAGAAAACAGAGATGCAGTTGCCTCTGGTGCTTGCTCGCATACCATTTCGTACGCCATGCCCAAGAGTCAAATTTCCTTCATAATCGAATGTATTAAATTTCATCAACTCAACCGAGCATATTTATTTCCATACTAGTTGTATGGTTGTCACTTCTGCGTCACCCATCAAAGATTCTTACAAAAAAACATAATTAGAATTGAAGACTTCCGTAAGTCAATAAGATATCGGCTTCATATTAGCATATTGATGCAACATCTACGGCCGGCGTGTCAATTGCTTCCCTCAGTGTACACTCCATGCGCACTTTATGCAAACTACTCTTTATGTTTTCAACCTCAACGGTTTTCTACTTCTGACAACTGGACATTTCCACCACCGCTCCCTAAAACTACTTAATCGGTGACCCAAGCATGCATCCTCCTTTCCTCCCTGTGGTATACTCCTTCATCTCGCTGAAGGCTCTTTTTCAACCTTTTCGTATAGTTGCTCGCACGCAAATAAATGCGTCGAGATTGAAAGAGTGCTCGGTCACTTCGTATCGCTGTGGCGATCCATCTAAATATTGACTCATCTCTGGCGACATTACTGGCAATTGTAAAGATGACAAACTAGGGGGTGTTTAGACCTCGCGCACGCCGTAATCATGAGGGCGAGAAAGGCTGGGAAGAGTTATTGAGGAAGGACGGAGATGTGCAGGGTGCGATGAAAATAGGGGAGGGAGAGTAAAACACGTCCTCGAAAAGGTTGGCAAGAATGCGTAAAGGAGACTAGAAGGATGTTCCGTCGGGCTGTGCGCCAAAGTTACATTGTTGCCTCTGACGACACCTTGTTCTCAGCATTTGAACTGCGTCTCTTAGCGCATTTCCCGGTTTTTCGTAAGTGATTCCCATTTCTCTCCCCCGAGCAGCGAGTCTTTTCGGCGATGTCATTGAATGAGAAAGGCGACTCCAAGCCATTCGCCGAGACGGCGCGACAGCAAGCTTAGGGCATATAATAAATTTACGAAATCTGCGAAGCCTATTAAAATCTCACCCCTTATGGATTCTAAGTAGGAAAACACGACTTTTAGTCTCAACTGCATCGAACAACCGCGTACTGCTTTCAACCTTTCGAGATCGGAAGCAACCCTTTGTTACTGAGCTTAGATTTGGCTTTTCCGAGATGAGTGTGCGTGGTCTCGATCGAAAAGGTGTAATGGGAGTAGGCAAAAAAGTGAAATCTTTCCAAGCAAACGGCCAACGTCGACGAGCATTGAGATGAGGCCGAATGGATCAAATTGCAATTGTATCTTCGCTGGGCGTTCGAATAGAATAAAGTAAGTAAGATGTAGAATTCCGGGCACGAAAGGCTCTTCAGCCACATTCGCTGCGAAACCGTCCTCCCCAACGGTTCACGCAGCACGATTGAATACTCTCACTAGCGTCCCCGCGCTAAGCCGATGGGAAAATGCCCTCTCCCTACGGTCTCTGCATACGCTCTCATTTCAGCAGGCAATGTGTAAAGTCGGAAATGATTACCGCTCGAAGTGTCTGCTGGTGATATTCGATGCACTGAGCATGACTCGCTAAAAATCGCCATGCGCAATTCCTCCGACCTAGACCGGCAAATTCCGCATGATACCAGAACACCAACGAAGAAAGCCTTGAATAAAGTACTTTTTAAGTGAAGTCCACTTTTGCGGGCGATCCTCAACAAGAACGCGGTGAACTATCACGAGTGCGTCCTTCAACTCGAAGAAGGCAAACCCTCCGATGCGCAACCATCCTGGCACCTTAAGAGGTTATTCTTGTGGCTGAAGACAGTGGCGAGTTGAGTGCCAGAACCGATGCACATAAAAATTAAAAGCGGTTTAGAAGCTCGGTTCATTAATGCGGCAGGAAACCGCCTTCATCCAAGAGCTAATTTCGTCTTGTTTCTGTCTGCAATTGCAGTTGCAGTCAGCCGCCATCTAATGAGTACGGAGAGAGGCAAGTAACATTTATTTACATTTATTACGCCACACACACTCATCGTTGCTTCCTCACAATCATTTCAAATAGTGTTCGACTGAGGAATAACAAGAAACGCGGAGACGTTCTCACCACGCCACATCAATA
>QEYB01001041.1:0-29072 GCA_017562135.1 Dipylidium caninum
TTGTTGAGAGAGATCTGACCCTATGAACCTGATTTTTTGGTATTGAGGCACGTGGGAGAACTGTTTTTGTTCGCGATCTGACAAGAGAAAGGCCTTTCCACACTCTAACTGGGAAGTGTGTGAATGTTTCCAATTGATGTTTGCTAGCCAGATTCTTACAAGGCTGCAATATTTCCCCAGCCTCAAGGCATCGCCCTGCGGATTCCTTTTAGAATGTGAGTCTTTTTGTGGCCCAAACCCCTTTTATTGCTAGCTTCACGTGAGTAGGTTGAGACACGTTTGGTGATTATCTAAGTCTTATCTGCCGGAGTACTAATCAGAGGCATAATTACTGAGCACACTGGGGAGAGAAATTTGTGTCCTCGTACTTTGCTGGGCCTTCGGGTCCTTTACAGGTAACATCATCTTGGGCAAATTGGAGGCCGTGTTTATGTGCATGTGACTTTTTCATGTCTTTCCATCTCATACGGTTACACAGAATTAACAAGTTTACATGAATTACTCTCCTGCGTCACGTGAATGACCCACCAGTATTCATTGGGAGGAACTGCTTGTTGTGCAATCCGAAAAAATAACATCTTCCTACTTATCTCCTCGCCAACCCTAGCACGAATGCTTGTCGTGCTGCTCCGACCGCGAAAGATGGGCTCCCGCAGTACTTAGAGCCCTCCTGACCCGAAACGCGGTGAGGAGCACTGTGTTCAGAATCTCTTTGACTCCGCCCAGTACCATCAGGCCCCTTCGACTTGCATTTCTGCCGCGGTTCAAACTGGGAGGTGGTTAGCAGCATGATTTGAAGGAGCCGCTGGGTGGCTATGGAATGAAGGATGTCTTCCAACCAATCGGGTGCCGACTTTCTCACGCATCACACAGAAAGGCAGTCACTGCATAATACTCGAAGATTTTCAATCAGGCTGTGATTGAAGTTGACGTGACTGCCAACCCGTCTTAAGCGTTAACAGAACAGATAGGTTAAACCGCCTTGCCTGAATTCTAATTAAGTAGGCAGTACTTGTAATGGTTGGTCGTTCGCTATTGCATTTTAGGTGGATCGAGGGAGGGAGCTGAGGCCCGTGTACGGGAATTAGCGATAGCAGCAATGTGTTGGCCTCCGTCATCACTGTGATCACCCTTTCTTTTCTTTCATCGTAACCGGCAACCGGTGTGCCAGCCTTCAATTGGGGCCAACGTGACCAACCCTCTCGGTTAGCCGTTTTGAAAAGTCCCCTTCCCCATCAGACCACTGCTGCCATTATCGTGATCCGATTTGGCTTCCATTTCTCACCCACTGCTACTCGGTCTCTTTCTGGTATCTATACTTAATAAGGAGGCCACTTCCGTGCCTCCTAAACTCTCAGCTTACTTTATCTCTTTCATCGAGGATATAATCAAATTGGTTGTTCTTTTGCCGTTGTCCCATCGCCTTGGTTAGCCTTCAAAAATTGCAAATTTACATGTGCAAACAATTGCTACCCCTTAATGAGGCAGTCACCGCAATTTTGGCAATGATGAAAAATTGTCATTGGAACAGGAGACAATTAACGATAAACTCTCCCTTACAATCCACAAGGGGAAAGCGGGCACGATTCACTCCATCAAATCAGATTATCACCACGGCTTCACAAAGAGAAGGTAAGCCGTCAGGCGAGTCGTAAGTCTTCTCACGCTATCACTGCTGGACTCCCCTTGGGATTTAGAGACACATTTATAGCAATTTCTAAGAGGACACGCGTTCGCTCAGAAGAGGTGGGGGAGACAGTTAAAGATGCCGCTACAACTGAAGCACTGAACACATTGGTCGTTTGCATGCGGAAGGAAGGAAAACCGACACATGGCAGCCGAGTATGGGACAGCACTTGCCGGCACAGATTGCCGGAGTAAATACTTGAGTGATGCAAATGAATTCACGACGATCCAATAAGTATCAGGGAGGAAGATTGTGGAGGTAAGCAAGGAGGTGTAAGCATACAACACGAAAACAAATGGAAGTACCGAGCGACGATAATAAGAAGAAAATTAAGAGTAGCAACACAGAAAGAAGGGAAGAGAGTCGTACGTAGACTAGACGAAAAGAAAGCCCAAAATTTAAGGGGGATTAGTTTACGTAAATTGCAGGTGGATGGTGCAAGTTGAGGGAAAGTTGTATAATTTGGGTGGCAAAAGGAGAATATAACCATCTCAAACGACAGCTGCTCAGATGAGCCTCACATCCCGACCCTCGTGGGCGCCGAGGGGTCACAAGCTTCATCGACAGTTACCGGGTCCGCCACACTACCAAGTTCCAGCCGCCCTTCATTATCGTTTCGCTTTAGTTGCAACACGCACCGGGGGCCATCGCAGCACATGCCGAATACGAGAGTCCTCCGCTGGCTGCTTGGGCGGTGTGGTGTGCGGTGTGGGGTTGTGCAGAAAGGGCACGAAGTCGAATAATTAGATAGGAGTGGAAGCAAGAACCGAAGATGAGGTTGGCAGCGCGTTCCTATCGTCTCTCACATGGCCCATCAAATGCGCCTTCCACCAACGCCTTGTTTACAAGCTTGGAAGCTCGATGCGATGACTAAGCAGGCAACAGCTCTTTCCACGCGTCTTCTTCCTCCACTCACCGCAACTGACAGTCTCGCCAGTCCTCCCGCCTGCACAGCCCCGCGAGCACTTCGTTCGAGTAGCTGCTGTTCTGGCAGGCACCGGGCCAATTCACCGTCGAAAGGTGAGGCGGTTTGGGGTCTGGGACAACTCAAACACATCACGGCGCCGCCCCCACACGGTGCGACGACGACGTCGGTCTGAGTGCAGCGGGCGCGGGGCGCGAGGAGAGGCGAAGAGTCGAGTCGCAGTCGAGGTCGAAGTTGCGAATTGGGCGTCGAGCGCCGAGAGAGCCGAAGCCCAGCATAGCTACGTCTAGTGAGCTTACAGACGAGATTGAACGAGATTGGGAAGTAATGGAGCTGAAAACCCGGTCCCTTTTTGCCTCACTCGTCACTTCCGCAAGGTGGCAACAGAGGGGCGCGGAGAGACCACGGGCGCTCCGAGGCAACGGAGACGCCTCATGCGCTTCATTACGCTCCGCTGCACGCCATTCTCTCCTTCTCCCTCTCTTCTGTCTCTCTCTCTCTTCTCTGCCTCTCGACTCACCCACCATCCCTCCACCAACCTCTCCGCCCCTCCGCCCCTCCGCCCCTCCCGCCCCGCGCCCCGCCCCCTCCGCCCCTCCGCCCCCCCCTCCGTCCCCGCCCTCCGCCCCCCGCCCTCCGCCCCTCCGCCCCTCCGCCCCTCCGCCCCTCCGCCCTCGCCCCTCCGCCCCCTCCGCCCCTCCGCCCCTCCGCCCCTCCGCCCCCTCCGCCCTCCGCCCACTCGCCCCTCCGCCCCTCCGCCCCTCCCCCCTCCGCCCCTCCGCCCCCCGCCCTCCGCCCCTCCGCCCCTCCGCCCTCGCCCTCCCGCCCCTCCGCCCCTCCGCCCCTCCGCCTTCTCCGCCCCTCCGCGCTCTTCGTCACCTCCACCTCCCCCGCGTCCCCGCGTCCCCGCGTTCCCACGTGCCTCCGAGCCGACAGTTGGCTCGCGAGCGGATGGAACTGGGCGAAGCGATGAGGCGAAACTAGCGAACCGGTGAGCGATGAGCTGACGAGGGTGATGACGACGATGGAGGATGCCGCGTTGGAGCTGCAAGACAACGTACGGAGAAGAGGAACTGGAGGTGGGCCAAACGGAGGTGGGCTGCTTGATCCTGATAAGCTGCGAGCAGACACGCGCCCACCGGACACAGAAGCGCCTCAGCCAGGCGATGGGACGAGCTGTCAATCGAGGGGGTTTTTCTCGTTATCATTCCACCCTCTACACTCAACTCAACTCGATGGAAACTTTCTCTCGCCGGAGTCTGTAAATTGCACTGTCTATTCTGGCCACACCTTTACTCCTCACGTGACCAAATGTCTGCATCTGCGTGATTGTCCACCCCCACCCCCGGCTCCGTCCCCCCCGTCCCGCCGTTACTCGACTAATTTCGTTGTTAGGGCTCATTTTCCTCCCCCAAAAAAAAGCGTTTCGCTTCATCCGCCACCATCCGCTTAAGCCACACACATTTGTGATTGGTCTTACACAACCAGAAGTCTGTCACTCATTACAATTAATTTATCCATTGTGACGACGAGATTAATTATTTTAATACACTATGTCTTCCGTGTCGGTCACCAAATGGTTCCCTAAGGCCCGTTGTGACTTTGAAGCTGCTCTCCGTGACCTAGGCCCTTCAAATTCTTGGTGGAAGGAAAGACACAAATTCGAGCTGATATGTTGATAGAGACAATAAGTTTTGATCACATCTGATTCGAGAAGTAAATTAAAATATGTTTGTCTGCCTAGTTAAGAGATTATCACTCATTCATGAAGCCCTCAGGGAACCGACAATCTGGGACCGGGGAGTAGAGGTTGCTGCACTTGCCAAACCCATAATTATTGCAAGTAGTACTCGGCCTCCTGCGCCATTTCCGCTTTCATGGGAATCGAGCTGCTCGCACTCCCGCCCCGCTGATTCTCCGCTGGCTGGTTCCTCTTTTGCATTTGCAGCAGCACTCTGGGGCTGACTTTCAATGATCCCGCCACTAGATTAGTCGTATTTTGCGATAATCCATCGGTCAACGTCAATGCCATTTTCAGCGAATCCGGTTGCGTCTCGCTGCTCTTCCAGAATATCCGTCAAAGCGCGATGTAGTTTTTAGCCAATCGGAGGGTCTCGATTTTGCTTAGCCGTTGATGGCGAGAATACCGGGACGCGCTGCGTAGTGCTTCCAGCGCCCTATTCAGTCCGTGCATCCGGTTGCGCTTTCCCGTCTTGGCTCGTGCTCGGCGATATTGCGCCATCCTATCTTCACGCACTCCTTCGTACAGGGGCTTCTTCTATAGGTCACGTTTCCTTTCGTTGGCGTTGGGAAAGAGCCTCTGTGTCACCCTGATTTCCGAAATCTGCGCCAATCACACAATACTACTTATTTCATGTTATAGTAGTGGCGTAAACTAGCCAACCTCCCAAAAATACACCCTTTTGAGTACGCCATTACATAGGCGCCCTGCCATCAAGGCGGCATGTTATATTGGACGAGAACGAAATAAGTTAATGAGAGGAAAATTATTGGAAGTACAATGGGTGATTGGTTAGGTCAGAAAGAAATGAGGAAGAGCGATCGGCTGATTGATGGGATTATGACGAGAGGCGGCATGAAAGTGGAACTGGTTTAAGTTGGATCGAGTATATGGATTTGTGGACGGAATAAACAAAGGAACATCTCGGTTCGCGAAATGCAGGATTAAGGGATTAGGTTTATGATCTGAAAAGTTCCCTCAACCCGTTCTTCGGCTGCCAGCATATTTGTCGGGTTCGCAAATCAGTAGCCCCTCCGAGCTCCCCCTCATCCAGTGGACAGCGAAGTGGAGGGGGAGGGGGACCGTGGAGGGTGTGGAGGGGTTATCGAACATCTGGCAGCTCAAACGCTTCACGATCGACAGATGGTCAACCGTACAGGACCGTTTTGCTCGCTACGCCGCCGCCGCCGCCGCCACCTCCGCCACGGGCGCAGACATCCCCCTACCTACCCCGCTCCGCCTCGTCCTCCCACCATCCCGCCTCTCCGTGCGAATCATTTATGCTCTTCCCGCTATGCTTTCCCACTCCATCCCCCGCGTATTGGCCGAAAATCCGACCAGTTCAGACACACCGCCGCAAATCTGTGCTTCCACCATCGGGCGTGACGTGATTTCAGGTTGCTCTCCTCGATCAGGTTGCAACGGAAGTGGTGAGTCAAATGGCCAAAGGGCCAAAGGGCCAAAGGGACCCCCCGCAGAAGATATATTCCACCCTCAAGTTGTGCCGCCTTAGCAGCCACGACGCAACGAGCACCGAGTGTCGCCAATTAAACAGTTGCCATGTTGGCGACAATAACATCCACAATGGAAAGTCATTAAACCAACCTCGATACCGGTGTGTGTGAATTATAGGTGTGAGTGAGCGGAGCGAGTGTAATAATAAACACCGAGCCTCGAATCGCCACCCTCGACGGACTCAGCGCCCGACGATCCGCCCTCCTGACGTGCGACGTGGGACGACGAAATGGTGGACGGGCTCCGCAAAACCTCCGACGGCGCATCGCCTCACCGGGAGGGGAAAAACTACTCGGACTGAGTCCGCACAATGCGGGACAATGTGAGGACGGTGAGGACGGTGAGGCTGTTGTGGACAATGCGAAGACGGCTGATAATGTGACTCAGGGCGAGGAGAAGTGGCCGGACGAGGCGAGACATCCCCTTCACTCTCGAGTGCATATTGCAAACTCGAGGTGTAAAATCAAGAGCATATACATTTTAAAAAAAGGTGGGGAATGTGTGCTTATGCGTGTGCGAGGGGTGGGGGTGTGGAGGTGTGTGTGGGAGGGGGGGAAGGAGGGCGAGGAATCAAATCATTTCCCCACACTGCGCACCTGGACGAGGGAGATATGAGTAATGGGTTGGGAGCTGGGAGTTGAGGCTGAATACTGCTCCAATTCCTGTCCTAACGCATTTTTTGAGTAGCATTCGATCCCCCTTTTCGCCCCATCCCCACCCCACCTCGGTCCCGGCCCCGCCCTCGCCCTCGCCTCAGGCCCGCCGGCCGGCCGGCCGGCCGCATCCCCACGCAAACGCCTCCACATCTGGAATCCCATGCTGCTCCTTGGGGAAGGGAACCCCGCCCAACTTGTGGCCCCTCGAGCCTAATGATCCCATTGGGGAGTTCACTGCACTCTCCGGCCTGACAGCTGAGGCGTCCACTTCCCCTGCCGCCTCCACTCGTCTCCCGTGGCCCCGTTGAGGTGAGGCTCCAACCCAGCCAATAGGCGCTTTGTTCCACGACCCCTCAGGCGATGCCTCCGACAGGAGTGATGGATGTGAGGTTGGGGGGAAAACGGTCTCAGTACAGTGGTGGAACACCTTTTCGATCTACCATCTTAAAACATTTGCTCCACTGGTCAGTGGCAAGGCCGATTAATCCAATCCGAGTCTGTGTACTCCTCCTGGCCGGGGTGTGAAGTTTAACGGGGGATCCTGCGCCCCTGCATTTCCACCGCCTGTGTGACACTTAAAAACGCTCACTTCAGATAAATGGGGGGCGACGGCGGGGCGGGGAGTGGTGGGGAGGCGAAAGGGCGCATGTGCGCATCTCAGATGAGCACGGTTTCGCGGGAAGTGCAGTCGCCCCGAAGCCGGTGGTTGAAGTGGCTGAACGACAAGGAGGAGGCGGAGGCGGAGGCGGAGGAGGAGAGTGAGGGCAGTTTCGGGGCAAACGGCATCGCTTTTTCTTCGGGTTCCTCCCCTGTGCAATGCCCACACAAAGGAAAACAAGGCATTTTGGTCAGTTGTGGCCATTTTTTTCGTGATCGGCCACACAAACGAAGGCCTGAAGACGAGACATGTGGAGCGGTCGAGGTCCGCTCACGTCCACCAATCGAGGTGGCTGAACTAATCGATTCCGCGGGCTGGACAAGCCGATGTTATCTGTGATTTGACATCGTTCGGACTTCCGCAGTCACCTGCGCACCGGCGCGCGTGTGCGTGCGTGTGTGTGTTCAGCGCGCGCCCCCCTTCGCCTCCTCCTTCCGCCCGACGTTGCTTCCCCATTTTATCTCTTTTCCAACACACAATGGAGGTGGGGACGGGGCAGCGGAGCGTGTGTGGACGTGGAAAGGCAAGGTGGAGAGAACGCGAGGCCCTCCAAGTCGAATCGGCCAGTCCATTCACTCCATAAACGTGTCTTCAGCGCCATGGAAAAGTCAAACAATAATAATATTAATGCTTTTGTTCTTCCGGTTACCACCAACGCCAACTCCAGCCTCAGTTTGAGAATGAAGATGTCCCCGACTGGACAAGACGCGGTTTGTTGTCCAACCAGTAGTGGGGTTTGGTGAGAGCCTGTCGCCCTGGTCAGCTGCTGAGATTCACCTCATCACTCGAGCACTCCGTGGGGGAGGGAAAGGAAAGCGGAAAGGCATTTGTTGCTTCAAATAGTCGACAGAGGAGTGCGCCCCCACGAGAATAGGCGTCTATCCTCGGAGTGGAATAATCGGAATGTCCGAGGAGGGGAGTGAGTGAGAGAAAAGCGAGAGAGGGAGCAAAAGTGGTTTCCCAGCCTTATGAATCCAATATCATTCCACAGACACACACACGGAGGAGAGAGACTGGATGAAATTGCCTGACAGTTGCCATGACCACCCCTTTGTAGGCAGTATGGAAGAATAAAGGGGGGAAGTGGACTTGTGAAATCATGGAAGGTGAATTTATTCTGCGCTCGGATTCTACCAACAATTGTCGCGAAATTAACTGAATAATTTAGTGTGCAATCAAAATTTGACAAAGTTGAAGGAAATATATGAATAGAATATTCGATGTGGGCACATACCGTTGGAGGAAACAGCGGTGTTGGCCGAATTGAAAGCTTCATGGTTTTGAATCTGCTGTTGAGGGTGGTGATGCTGATGGTGGGTGGGCTGTTGCTGGTGGTGTTGATGTTGTTGCGAATTGTAGAATGCGTATATGGACGATGGTGAGGTGGAGGAGGTCGTCGAAATGGGCGATTGAAGATGTGGCTGCTGCTGTTGCTGCTGCGGCTGCTGGTGAAGGTGACTTTGCTGCTGTTGTTGTTGGTGGTGCTGCAGAATCATGGTATTCTGATCAAGAGTGAATTGAAGGTATGCAGGGTAGCCATCAGCAGGTGTGTTCATCATGATTAATATCTGAGTAGATTGTGAGATGGCACAAAGGTGAGTTGGAGAATCTGCAGGCTCAGCGGACGAAATTTACTGGATAACGCTCAATGCCAGCAGTTGATTGGCCCAAGCAAAATCGGCGCCTCGATGTGGCTGCGCGCCCGCATGTGATTGGCGGGGGAGGGGGGGGAGAGAGAGAGAGAGGGCAAAAACCATTTTGTGATGGAGTAATGTGGCCCAATCGAAATCAACTAACAACAGCCGATACTGCGTCAACCATTCTGCGAATTTGGCGAAAATTGAGAAGAAGCTGCAGAGGTAGCATTTGCGTCTTTCATCGGGCGAGAAAGCAAGTTGCGAGAGGCTTCATGCCATCTGCAACACACGAAACCCCACTGATCACCTTTGCAATGGCGGGAGGAGGCGCGATTTTACTGCCTCGGCATCAGGAGGAGGAGGAGGAGGAGGAGGAGAAGGAGGAGGAGGAGGAGGAGGAGGAAGAGGTGGTGGAGGGGGGGAGATGAGCCACAAGTGTGCTCGGAAGACAAACAGCCCTGGGATTGGCGAGGAGGTGAGCGTCGTCCAAGCAGCGGAAAGGGGGCGCCACTTATAAAAGCCCATCAGACGCTGCAAAGGAGAGCGTGAGAATGTCACCAATTGGGGGGGGTGGGGGGGGGGGGAGGAAGCGAGTGGGAGAGGGGATGTGAGCGGGGCAAGTTGACGGTGAAAAGGGCATGAAGAGAGGAAAGGAGAGCCACACGGTGGGTCCTCGTGACAAAGTAAGTGAGGAGAAGAGTTGGCTGTGATAATATTAAAAGAGTGGTACAAAAGGCGGAAAGGCGCCCTCGAGGAGCAACGGTGCGGCGGGAGAAAGGAAAGCAGAGAAGGCGGCAGGCGGGGCGGGGCGGGCGGGGCGGGACGGCCAACGGTGGGAAATAAAATGAGCGGGAGGGAAGAGGAAACGAGGGGAGTCGGGGGAGGGAAGGAGTGGAGGGGAGGGGAGGCAGGGGAGAGGCGAGACGAGGCAAGGCGGGGAAGATTAAAGAATAAAGCGCGAAACGCGAGACTCCTACACACCTTCAAGTCGACAGCGTCGACGTCTGTCAGGCCAACCCCCTTCACGGAGAGACGCCTCGACGTCTCCACCCCACCCGATCGATATGACCGACAAATCGATCGGATGACGGAAAAAACGCCCTGTGAGTGGGTGGGTGCGCGTGTGCGCGTGTGTGCGAGTGTGCGAGTGTGCCAACGATCCGCCGACTGATTGCACGAAGCAGGTCCGATGAGGGGGGACGTGGAAAGGTGAGGGCGCCGCTTGCACGCTCGTTCCGCGGAGGAGGCGCCCCGCTCGACCGCTCGACCACGAGGCGGAGGGGCGAAGACAAACAAACAAACGCGAGAGGAGAAAGAAACGAGCAACAGTCGCTTTTCTCCTTGACATAAAATTGCTGAGGGAGGGGCATGTGGGGCAGACGAGGAAGGAGACGTGACACGAAAAAGAAAGGGAGGCGAGGCGAGGAGGGCACGGGAGGAGCAACAGGAGGTACGCGCCACTCTGACGACGGTTCTGCGTGTTGTCCAGCCGTGTGCGCCGATTGCCACCGAAGCGCCCGCCCCGCCGTCCGCTCGTCCGCTCGTCCGCTCGTCCGCTCGTCCGCTCGTCAGTCCGTCCGTCCGTGCGCCCGTGCGACAGGCCAGACCAGGCCAGGCCAACCCTCAACGTCCACAGCACTGACAGGTCAAGTGAGTTATTGCCTCGACGGGGATACAGGAGGGGAGCAGAGGGTCACCCACACGCCAACCATCAACCACCGGCATTTTCACCCGCCTCGCATCTCCACCGCCCCTCCCCGCCAAGCGCACCACCGACAGACGGACAGACTGCCAATGTCACCCGCTCCACCGCGTGCGGAGGAAACATCGCAACCGCTCGACGAGGTGGGAGAATCCTCGTCCACCCACCCACCCACCACTCACCCACCCACTCACCACCTCCACCGCCGTCTACAAGCAACCTGCCGACAGCCCCACCGACCCACCGACCCACCGCCCCACCGCCCCACCGACCGACGGAGCACTCGGGGTGGCAATTTCGCCTCTCACCACAGCCTCCTCCCTCGTCTCCGAGCTCGTCTCGTCTCGCCTCGCAGCAAAGACGCCCTCAGCCCTCGATCGCCTTCTGTCCACCCGCACTCTCCACCGCATCTGCATCCGCATCCGCATCCGCCTCGCATCTCCGTTCGCGTCTCCGTCTCGTCTCCGTCTTTCGTCTCCGTCTGGTCCTCGCCTCCGCGGTGACCATAGCGACTGCGACTGCGACGAGGCGACGCCACGCGACACGACACGACACGACACGCAGGGAAGAAGCGTTGACCGCCTTCCTCGGGTCGGTCCACACTGACGACACGGAAGACACGACGCCTCCTTCCTCATTCATGTCCGAACAGAGGGTGCCCACCGAGCGCCGCCAAGCGGTCTGCGAAGCAACCGTCGCCCATCGCCCATCGCCCTCCGCCCTCCATTGGCCACTGCCGACACGTGGATTACCAGCGACTCATGCGGTGAACTGGGGGTCACGTCCCGCTCCGACCTGCCCCCCCTCCAACCCACCTCTGCCCGCACCTCCCGGTCCTCCGCTCCCGCCCCCACCACCGCCCGCAATGGAATGAGTTCACCACAAGCGGAGAAGACTCGGGGCCACGGGGGCCTGTGGAGCGGGGGGGGGCCGGGGGCGGGACGGAGAACGTGATGCGTGGTGCGTTGTGCGTTGTGCGTGGTGCGTGGTGCGTGGGGTCAGAGCAGATGCGTCCTCCAGATAACAAACAATCTGTTTCAACATGCGTGTGTAGCGCACATTAACTGCACCGTCACCGTCACCGTCACCACCACTACCGACCTCCACCACGTCCACGTGCAGTACACCGAGGAGAGCACCGTCGGGTCGTGCGTGCGTGTGTGCGTGCGTGGTGGCGTGCGTGCGTGCGTGTATGAACTCCCGTGTTTCGTGCTCTTCCTCCGCCTCCATTTTGCTTCCTCTTCTTCCTCTTCCTCTTCTCCTTCTACCTCCTTTTGTTTACCAGTGGAGGCAAAAGACGACGCCGACGACGACGACGACGACGACGGCGACGGCGACACGGGACACTGGACACGCGACACAGTGTTGCAGTGGACCCAGCTCAATCGCGGCTCACCTCCTCTCCACTCGACGGAGAGAAGTGAATGGAGACTTTGCGAAACGGTGTGGATGAGGATGATTTCTTGGGTGGCAGGGACAGAGAGGAGGAGGAGGAGGAGGAGGAGAATGAAACTGAGGAAAAGCCACCCCGGGGATGTGAGCCCTCTGGAGGCCCTTCAAGAGGCGAATTCAGCTCGGTGAGAGCACCGAACGGAAGCATCACCTACGACTGCGGAGTTCCCGCGACGCTGCTCAGTGCGTCCACCTGCCGACAGCCTCGTGTGGCAGCCGGAGGGGTCGACAAGCTCGACAGTCCGGTCCGCCTTTCCCACTCCAGTCCACGCTTCTCCTCATTTCGTTCCTTTGCACCGCACCGCATCGCAGCACGAGGCGAAGACGAAGATGTTTCCCCCGCTGGTGCTGGTGCTGGTGCTGGTGCTGGTGGTGGTGGTGAGGCAGGAGAAGGGCGACGAGGCGGACGATTAGAATTAGAAGTAGGAGTGGAAGCAGAACCGAAGATGAGGTTGGCAGCGGCGTCCGGTTTGTACCCGACTTGACCAGGAGTTTTGGCCGTGTGGGTGTGCGTGTGTGTGTGGAGCGCAGTCCCCACTCCTCCATGTTTCCCTCCTCGTCTACGACTGGGCAATCAGCGGAACCAGCGTCGAGCACTTTCTCCGCCCGCGGATCCATCTCCACCGGACGCCTCGTGAAGGCTTTCTGCCCTCAGCCTGGAAAGCCGCGCCCCGCACCCATGCCCCGCTTCCACCGCACCTCGCACACTCACAAAAGCCCACTTAAATCGCCCCTTGTGTCCTCCTCCTTCCCACGACAAAATGGCTATAGAACAAAAAAGGGGTGAAGAGGGGGACAGAAGTGGGGCAGGTGAGGACGAAGAGCGGCTTTGCGACGAATGAGTTGAAATACTCGCCACGCGTGGCGACGCATCCCCCGCAGTCGCATTCAAACAGGCAGGAGACGGAGGTGCGCCTTTCAAACTTGCCAAGCGAACAGTCGGTTTCACGTTGACTGACACGTCTCGCCAGTGGCTGGCACTTGAGGAGTGGGTGGACACCTGCGAACGACGGTGATTCCCTCGCCTTGCGTGTCGCGTCTCTGGTCCCCGCTCTGACCTGCCCGACTCGCCGACAGCAGAAGACAGTGAGCAGTCGCCACCTCCCCTCCTCTCCCCTCCCCTCCCCCCCTCCGTCTCCGTCTCCGCCTCCGCCTCCGCCTCCGCCTCCCGCCTCCGCCTCCGCCTCCGCCTCCGCCTCCGCCTCTCCGATCGCACCTCGTGGAATGCGACGGGAAGGGGAGAGGAGCCTCGGACCAAGCCTCGTCGACGAGGAGATGCGGCCGGACAATGCAGCTCCTTCTCTCCTGCTCCGCTGGGCGCGTCACACCGAGGGCGGCTGGTGCACCGATGACCGGCTGGCCGACCACCTGACACTCGAGGGCTGTTGACAAGACTTCCGCAGACAGATGCCTACGGAAGGTGGTGCAGGTCGTGGTGCACCCGTTGAAATAGGCGGACGGTGGGGAGGGGGCGAGGGGCGAGGGCGAGGGGCGAGGGCGAGGGCGAGGGGCGAGGGGGCGAGGCGGCTGGAGGGAAGGAAGGAGGCAGGGAGGAAGGAGGAAGGGAGGAAGGGAGGAGAAAGCGGTCTCGGCCGTGTCCAGAGTCTCCAACATGTCTCGCGGCTTCCAGCCACCAGTCTGAGCTTCGTCAGCCCCATTTAGCTGACTTGACGCGGGATCAGGCGTCCCACCGCCTCGGTTCACCCTTCCTCCCTCCCTCCATCCCTCCCTCTCTTTCCCCCACCCTCCCTCTCGCCCGCGAGGTCCACCTCTCGAGACGCTGCGCCCGCGTCGGCGACGTTAACTGCGCCTGTCCAAGGTGAGTCAACGGCGGCGATGAGTGGAGGTGTCGCGACGGCCAGTTTCCCACTCCTCCTCCTCCTCCTCCTCCTCCGGGGCCACTGGTGAAAGCCCCTGTGCATGTCTGTGCGGCAAAATGAATGAAATCACATGCCCATGTCGGTGACGGTGGAGTGGGAGTGGGAGTGGAGTGGGAGTGGGAGTGGGAGTGGAGTGACGGCGTGGACGAGAGAGAAAGGGTCTGTTTGTGTTTGTGTGTGAATGTGTGTGAGTATGTGAATAGTTCACTTTCCTGTTGCTAAGTGAGAGCAGGTTGTCACTGTCCGGTCCTAGCAACCGGCGGCGGCCGAGGAGAAGGAGGCGAGGGCCACGGTGTTGGAGGCGGTGGCGGATGAGAGATTTAGGAGGAGAGACGGAGACGGAGACGAAGACGGAGATGGAGAAGAAGAAGATGAATACAAAGACGCAGATTTGCCCGAGGCACTGGGCCGCCTCACCCCGCCTCGGTCGATCGCTCGCTGACTCCTTCACGCGGTGGCGGAGAGCGAGAAGACGTCTGATTGTGTGGACAACCGGACAACCAGTCCATTAAGTGGTGAAGCTAAGGCCGATGACCGAGCGATGATGGCCAGAGGCGAGTTCCTCTCTCGTAGGTCGGTCGAACGGGGGGTGGACGTATTCATCAGAAGAGGCGGCGGTCCACATCGCCGGCGTGGAGGGACACACTGGTGCGCGTGAGACGGAAGAGGCGGGCGAGACGAGACGAGACGAGACGGGCGCATGGCGGGGCGGGACGGCGCGGTGTGGCGAGGGGGCAGAGAGCGGAAAAAGAGGACACGAGAAGAGAAGAGAAGAGTGGCTGTCGTTTGCTCCCATGACGGGCAAAAGTGTGGCCAAAGAGACGGCCGAATTGATGAAAGAGTTGCGAGACACTCTGTGGGGCGGAGGAGCGAGAAGGAGGTGGCGGGTTGAGTTGAGTTGAGTTGATTGGCACGGACACTACGGCGAAGATTGGCCGTAGGAGACCAGATTGGCGGGCAGTTCGCTCAAATTTACACGACACGTTGTAAGAAAAGGCGATTTCCACCTGAAAGTGTCCTCCTCCTCCTGTGCCTTCACTGATACTGCCGCATCGCTGCCCTCTTACACCCCGGCGGTCTCGATGGGTAAAAGGATTGCGAATGAGTGCGCAGACGTCTGGTCGTGTAGACGACCGGACAAATGAATGTGGCTTAGGCGGCTGGCCGGCAGACGACAGCCTACAGGCGAAACGTTTATTTCTGGGGACGAGGATGTCTCGTCGGCCAAGCAGTTCGGATGGCTGGGGGGGGGGGCGGAGGGCGGCGGGGGTACCGGGACGCAACGAGATGGTTCGAGTGAGGTGGGGCGGGGCGGGGCGTTGGGGAGGGAGAATATCAAGGAGTTGCAGTCTTTTGACCACATGACGAATAAAAGTGTGGCCACAGAGACAATGGAAGTGACAAAAGAGCTGTCCAGACCGTGTGCGGTGGGGATCCGAGCTCCTTTGACGTGAGTTCAGGTGAATGAAGCGCGGTGGGGTGGGTGGGTTGACAAAGACAATTCCGCCTCCGTAGACGGCGACTTGCCTCTTGGCTAAAACATTTCTCTGCCAGCGGGGGGAGTCTGACACTCCGGCGACCAACCGCCCGACCAAGCAGGCCACCTCTGTCGACAATGCTTCACATCGCCTCATCGTCGACGATCCCTCGGCCTCCAGCGGGGAGGGCCACGCTGGGACGGGGACATGGGTGGGGGCCGGGAAGACATGGTTGAGCGTGGAACGGCTCCGTCAGCTTGTCAGCTCATCGACTCACCGGTTCGCATTTCGCCTCATCGCTTCGCCAGTCCATCCGCTCGGCGACCAACTGTCGGCTCGGAGGCACGTGGGGACGCGGGGACGCGGGGACGCGGGGAGGTGGAGGGACGAGGAGGCGGAGGAACGGAGGGGCGGAGGGGCGGAGGGGCGGAGAGGTTGGTGGGAGGATGGTGGGGAGCGAGAGGCAGAGAGAGAGAGAGAGAGACAGAGAGAGGGAGAAGGAGGGAGATGGGCGTGCAGCGGAGCGTAATGAGCGCAATGAGCGGTCTCCGTGGCCTCGGAGCGCCTGGTGGTCTCTCCGCGCCCCTCTGTTGCCACCGCGGAGTGACGAGTGAGGCAAAAAAGGAGTTTCCACTTCTTCCCAATCCGTCAATCTCGCCTAAGCTCAACTGGGCTCAACTGGGCTCGGCTCGGCTCGGCTCGGCCCGACTCGACTCGACTCGACTCGACTCTTCGCCTCTCCTCGCGCCCCAGCGCCCGCTGCACTCGACCGACGTCGTCGTCGCACCGTGTGGGGCGGCGCCGTGAATGTGTTTGAGTTGTCCAGGACACACGCAACGCCTCACCCATTCGACGGTGAATTGGCCGGTGCCTGCCACGCAGCAGCTACTCGAAACGAAGTGCTCGCGGCTTGTGCAGGCGGGAGGGACTGGCGAGAACGTGTCAGTTGCGAGGTGAGTGGAGGAAGAAGACGGCGTGGAAGAGCTGTTGCCTGCTTCGTCAATCGATCGAGCTTCCACAGCTTGTGACCAAGGCGTTGGTGGAAGGCGCATTTGATGCCATGTGAGAGACGACGACGCCGCTGCCAACCTCATCTTCGGTTACTGCTTCCACTCCTTACTTCTAATTCTAATCGTCCGCCTCGTCGCCCTTCTCCTGCCTCCACCACCACCACCAGCACCAGCACCACAGCACCCAGCACCAGCGGGGAAACAACTCTTCGTCTTCGCCTCGTGCTGCGATGCGGTGCGGTGCAAAGCGAACGAAAATGAGGGGAAGCGTGGACTAGGAGTGGGAAAGGCGGACCGGACTGTCGAGCTTGTCTGACCCCTCCCCCGGCTGCCACACGAGGCTGTCGGCAGGTGGACGCACTGGGGAGCAGCGTCGCGGGGAACTCCGCAGTCGTAGTGATGACTGCTTCCGTTCGGTGCTCTCACCGAACTGAATTCGCCTCTTGAAGGGCCTCCAGAGGCTCAATCCCGGACGGTGGCTTTTCCTCAGTTTCATTCTCCTCCTCCTCCTCCTCCTCCTCCTCCTCCTCCTCCTCTCTGTCCCTGCCACCCAAGAAATCATCCTCATCCACACCGTTTCGCCAAAAGTCTCCATTTCACTTCTACTCCGTCGAGTGGAGAGGAGGTGAGCCGCGATTGAGCTGGGTCCTCCACTGCAACACTGTGTCGCGTGCCCTCCAGTGTCCAGTGTCGCAGTCGTCGTCGTCGTCGTTCGCTCATCGTCGTCGTCGTTCCGCGTCGGTCTTTTGCCTCCACTGGTAAACAAAAGGATCCTGTCAGAAGGAGAAGAGGAAGAGGAAGAAGAGGAAGCAAAATGGAGGCGGCGTAGGTAAGAGCACGAAACACGGAGTTCATACAGACACGCACGCACGCACGCACACACGCACGCACGCACGCACGCACGCACGACCCGACGTGCTCTCCTCGGTGTACTGCACGTGGACGTGGTGGAGGTCGGTAGTGGTGGTGACGGTGACGGTGACGGTGCAGTTAATGTGCGCTACACACGCATGTTGAAACAGATTGTTTGTTATCTGGAGGACGCATCTGCTCTGACCCCACGCACAACGCACCACGCACCACGCACAACGCACCACGCACCACGCACAACGCACCACGCACCACGTTTCTCCGTCCCGCCCCCGGCCCCCCCCCCCGGCTCCCACAGCCCCCGTGGCCCGAGTCTTCTCCGCCTCTCCGTGGTGAAACTCATTCCATTGCGGGCGGTGTGGGGGGCCGCCCCTGAGCGGACGGGGAAGTGCGGCAGAGGTGGGTTGGAGGGGGGGCAGTCGGAGCGCGAACGTGACCCAGTTCCACCGCATGAGTCGCTGGTAACATCCACGTGTCGGCAGTGGCCAATGGAGGCGGACGGGCGATGGGGCGAGCCCGCATGGCGACGGTTGCTTCGCAGACCGCACCTTCGTGGCGCGCTCGGCGTCGGGCACCTCTGTTCGGACACTTGAATGAGGAAGGAGGCCGTCGTGTCTTCCGTGTCGTCAGTGTTGGACCGACCGAGGAAGGCTTCACGCTTCTTCCCTGCGTGTCGTTGTCGTGTCGCGTGGCGTCGCCTCGTCGCAGTCGCAGTCGCATGGTCACCGCGGAGGCGAGGACCAGACGGAGACGAAACGGAGAAACGAAACGGAGACGAAACGGAGAGCACGCGAGCGGATGCGGATGCGTGCAGATGCGGTGGAGAGTCTTTCAATTACTTTGCGGGTGGACGAAGGCGATCGAGGGCTGAGGGCGTCTTTGCTGCGAGCGAGACGAGACGAGCTCGGGGATTCGAGGGAGGCTGTCCGTAGAGGCGAAATTGCCACCCGAGTGCTCCGTCGGTCGTGGGGGCTGGGGCGGCATGGAGGTCGGTGGTCGGTGGGCTGTCGGCAGGTTTGCTTGTAGACGGCGGTGAGTGGTGAGTGGGTGGGTGAGTGGGTGGGTGGGTGGTGGACGAGGATTCTCCCACCTCGTTCGAGCGGTTGCGATTTTCCTCCGCACGCGGTGGAGCGGGTGACATTGGCAGTCTGTCCCGTCTGTCGGTGGTGCGCTTGGCGGGGAGGGGCGGTGGAGATGCGAGGCGGTGAAAATGCCGGTGGCTTGATGGTTGGCGTGTGGGTGACCATCTGCTCCCCTCCTGTATCCCCGTCGAGGCAATAACTCACGTGACCTGTTCAGTGCTGTGGACGTTGAGGGTTGGCCTGGCCTAGGTCTGGCCTTGTCGCACGGGCCGCACGGACGGACGGATTGACGGGACGACGAAGACGAGCGGACGAGCGGACGAGCGGACGGGAGGCGGGGCGGGCGCTTCGGTGGCAATCGGCGCACACGGCTGGACAACACGCAGAACCGTCGTCAGAGTGGCGCGTACCTCTCCTGTTGCTCCTCCCGTGCCCTCCTCGCCTCGCCTCCCTTTCTTTTTCGTGTCACGTCTCCTTCCTCGTCTGCCCCACAGCCCCTCCCTCAGCAATTTTTATGTCAAGGAGAACAAAAGCGACTGTTCTCGTTTCCTTTCTCTCTACGCGTTGTTTGTTTGTCTTCGCCCCTCGCCTCGGGTGGTCGAGCGTAAGCGTTCGGCGGGCGCCTCCTCCGCGGAACGAGCGTGCAAGCGGCGCGGCCTCACCTTTCCACTTCCCCCCTCATCGGACCTGCTTCGTCGTGAATCAGTCGGTCCGCCCGTTGCTCCCTCGAGGCGCTTTCCGCTTTTTGTACCACTCTTTTAATTTATCACAGCCAACTCTTCTCCTCACTTATTTTGTCTCGAGACCCACCGTGTGGCTTTCTTTTCCCCTCTTCATGCCCTTTCACTCGTCAACTTGCCCCGCTCACATCCCTCTCCCACACTCGCTTCCTCCCCCACACCCCACCCCCACCCCAATTGACATTCTCACGCTTTCCTTCTGCAGCGTCTGATGGGCTTTTATAAGTGGCGCCCCCTTTCCGCTGCTTGGAGGACGCTCACTTCCTCGCCAATCGCAGGGCTGTTTGTCTTCCGAGCACACTTATTGCTCATCTCCCCCCCCCCTCCACCACCTCTTCCTCCTCCTCCTCCTCCTCCTGATGCCGAGGCATCGGTTGAAAGAAATGCCCTTCACCAGGTCCTGCCGTGGAAGTAAAATCGAGCCTCCTCCTGCCACTGCCGAGCCCATGTTCCCCCGCCTCGCCCGCCGACCGCTTCCAGACTCCGGGGCTCCTCCCGTCGCCCAGATGCCGCGTTATTTGTCCATGAAACGCCTTCACCAGGTCCTGACGCGGAAGCTCAACTGTGGCGCCACCTGACACGACAAACCCGATCCGACGGCTTTCGTGTGGTGAATGTGGCCTGTAAATCATTTCTCTCTCCCCCGGGTTTTGACTCCCTACTTTTGTGCCACTCGTCACAAGGGACAGCTGAAATGCCTTCCACCAAGTCCTGAAATGAAAGTAAACTCGTCCCTCCTCCTCCCGACACGGCGAAGCTGATCAGGCGAATTTCTCTTGGGTGGTGAAAGTGGCTCGTGATGTCATTTCGCGCCAGCGACACTTCTTCTTCCCGAGTTGGGAATCTCAACTTTTCCTCCAATTGCCACGCGGACGAACTCTGTGGCTTCCTTTACCCCTCATTTTCGTCGACTGTTTTTGCCATGATATTTTGGGCAAATCGCGCGCTCCTCTCCTCATTTTTTGTCCCCGACTTTCCATTCACCTTCGTGGAACACTATTTGGTGCGGTTGACAAGAACCCGACGCCTCCGCCCTTCGATGGGTGGAGGCCGGCGGCGGAGCGGAGCGCGTTCCTCTCAACCTCCGCCTTCTCGTCCGCCTGTCGGGTGGCTTTTCGCCATTTCCTTGCTTCCGGCGGGTTTCAGGCCAGCCAGGCAATTGCTCCTCCCCCCTTCACCGCTCCCCAGCCAAGATCGTCCGTCGTTCTTCCTGTTCGTCCGCCTTTGAGGTGTCGTCAGGGCGTCAGAGCGTCGGGGCACCCCTGGCATCGCCACGACCAACCGTCGACATCATCATCATCACCACCATCATCGTCATCTCGTGTTAGAATTGACAAGACTACCCACGAAGCGTCGTTCCTCTCCGCGCCCGTCTTTGAAGCGGCGTCTCCCTCCTCCCTCCGCCCTGCTTCCGCTCTCCCCTTTTTGCCCAGGTCGTCGTGAGGGCGTCAAAAGCGGCGTGTCGCTCGGCGTCGGGATCGCGTCCTTCTTCGAAATCTCAGCTTTAATTCCTGCTGTGCAACAACGCGGCGCTGATCGCTTGTCTGGGCAGAAGGAAATAAAGCATATTTCCTCAATCTGCCCCCCCCCCAACCCCGGCGGCGCCACGGCCAAACGCCGACGGCGTCATCGTCGTCATCATCACCACCTCGCGTTAAAATTAGCAGGAATGTCGGAAAGACAACAAAAAAATGAGCCCCGCGGAGTGGGGCGCGACCCAGGAGATCTTATCGGAGTGAAGCTTGGAGTGACAGTGTGACAGTTTGCCAATTATTTCCTCCTTTCCTCTGCCATTGCCTCTCCCTCGCGTCTCCGCTCCACCTCCTCCTCGGCCGCCGCCGGTTGCTAGGACCGGACAGTGACAACCTGCTCTCACTTAGCAACAGGAAAGTGAACTATTCACATACTCACACACATTCACACACAAACACAAACAGACCCTTTCTCTCTCGTCCACGCCGTCACTCCCACTCCCCCGTCCCCTGCTCCCATCATTCCGTCACCAATGAGATGATGTTGATTCTATTCATTTTGCCGCCAACATGCACAGGCTGCACAGTGGCCCGGGGGAGAGGAAGAGGAGGAGTGGGAAAATTGCCTCGCGACATCCTCCACTCATTCCCGCCGTTTGATCACCTTGGACCAAGCCAGTTAACCGTCGCCGACGCGGCCGCAGCCCCCGGCCTGTCTCGAGATTGGACCTCGCGGGCGAACGAGGAGCACCGGGTGGAAGAGAGGAGAGATAGGGGAGGAGGGCAGTGAACCGAGCGGTGCGCCCTTTCCACGTCAGTCAGCTAAATGGGCTCGAGCTCAGATGTGGCTGAAGCGCGAGACATGTTGGAGACTTCTGGACAGCGCCGGACCGTTTTTCCTCCCTTCCTCCCTTCTCCTCCTCCCGCCTCCTCCTTTCATCTCCTCCCTCGCCCACTCGCCCCTCGCCCTCGCCCCTCGCCCCTCCCCCCCGCCCACCAGTCCGACCATTCACAACGGTCACTACACGACCTGCACCACCTCGCGTAGGCTCTGTTCGAATTTATTGAACAGTCTCGGTGTCAGGTGGCGCCCAGGCCGTTTATCGGTGCACCAGCACCCTCGGTTTTTGTGACGCGCACATAGCGGCAGGACTCAGGAAGGGTGCTATGTTCCGGCGCAATTCATCATCGACTGAGCTTGTCCGAGGCTTCTCATCGCCCTCCCGTCGCATTTCCACGAGGTGCGATCGGAGAGCGTAAGCAAGCGGAGGCCAGAGCGGAGGCGGAGGTCGGGCGGAGGATCAGGAGACGGAGGGGGGGAGGGTGAGAGGGGGGAGGTGTGCACTGCTCACTTCTTTGCTGTCGGCTGAGCGGGCATCAGAAGCGGACAGAAGCCGCAACGCAAGGCGAGGAACACGTCTTCGCGTGTCCACCCACTCCTCAAGTGCAAGCCACTGGGCGGAGTTCAGTCACGGTTTTTTGAAGGACTGTTATCATCTTGGCAATTTGAAGGCGCAACCTCCTCTCTGCCTGTTTGAATACGACTAGTAGATCCGCACAGCGTGCAGTATTTTAACTCATTCGCAAAGCCGCTCTTCCTCCTCAACTGCCCCACTTTCTTCCCTTCTTCACCTTTTTTGTTCTCTTGCCATTGTTTCGAGAAAGGAATGAGACACAAGGGCGATTTAAGTGAGCTTTTGTGGTGTGCGAGTCGTGAGCGGCCGGAGCGCAGGCTTCCAGACTGAGCCTGAAAGCCTTCACCAACTCGTGGGATAGATCCGCGGCGCGAAAAATGCTCGACGCTGTTCCGCTGATGCCAGTCGTAGACGAGAGGAACATGAGGAGTGGGGACTGCGTTCCACCACACACGCACAATCACTGGTCAAGTCGGGTCCAAACGAAAAATCGGTCTCTTTCGGCCCGCGTGTGTCAACATTTGAATAGAAAAAAAAATGATAAAATGCATCAACAAAGGTTGATCATTTGACGGGCGTGTGAACTGAGGGCAATGCGGACGCATCGACGACTGCCTCCAAAATGCACGTCACACCTTGTCGCCTCCTCGTGTGGTTACACAACGCTATTCAAGTGGGACTGCGGTGGAGCAGCAAAAGGCTAGTAAAAGTGTGAGCGAGTACTGCAGGCAAAATCCACCTAAAGGGATTCTGTGTGTCAGTTGGTATGGATGCTGGGTGTTCTGTGGGCAATCAGAGCCCTAACGAGTCGCGTGCGCCTTCGCCGAAGATGAGCGGCATTCGATTTCTTTGTTGGAACCCTGAAGGATGATTTTTTGACCCATTTGTCTCCAGTGCAGCTTATATGGTTTTGGTGGACTATTACGAGCGGTTTGTGGAAATGAATCACCAGTAAGTCTTAAAACAGCTTCCCCAACACCTGCATACACGTAGTTGCCCTAGCAACGCATTTCAATAGCTTCCATCCCACTCTCCGGTTCCGGCCCGTTCCCCCCGCCCCCTGAACACCTGCCAGACTATAATTATGCCGTTAGTATTTGTTCGCCCAACTTGGCAAATTTGGCGCCTTTTCCTATTAAGAATTAATTAAACTGATGGACCCAGCGGATTTAAGTTGCAGATCCTCGATTGGGACTACACAGCCCCGCTGGCCACTCTCCATCCAATGCTACAATATGGCTTGAAGTCACAGCCAGAATTCTGTGGTATATCGATGAACGACCTCAATTTCCGCATTCAAAATTATAATTGTCAGGTTATATTGCTCTCTTTCTCTATTTTCACTTCTGTTGTTCGGTGATATTACCCGTGATGTGTAGCCACACGGAAGTGCAGCATCTGATTTGATGTTGATTGACAGGAGAGAACGCTAATTTAAGTGACATTACAAGCAGCATTTCCCTTGCACACTTTACCACAAATCGTTCGCTAGTCGCTGAGCCAGTATCGAGCAACAACTCGTGGGATTTTGTGATGTGAAAGAGCGATCGTAACACCTCGCTAATTGCTAACCTTAAACGTTGAGAGGGAAGAATTGAGCGGGGTGGGCGGAGAGCGTTGCGGAATTTGAACACACTCCTCCCCCTCAATCTAGTATCTTTCCGGTCAATTAGAAGTCGTACAATTCACAATCACCGGTTCTGCAAAATATTGACTTTTTATAATCTCCATTAAAGTAAGCTATAATTTCGAGACTAATCACTGGCGAAGCAATCAGAAAAGGCGGGAACTGGCACTCCTGCACTGATTGGTGGGGTTAGGACAAAGCTATGGTTCCTTTCATTAGCACGAGAGTGAGCAATTACGAAGCATGTGCCACGACGAATCCGGAAAGAAAAGATGTCAAGATTAGCTTGTGGTTAGTAAGAGTTTCGGTGTCTTCAGAAACGCGAGCCTATGACCTGTCGTGAGTGCGTCTAATGTAGAATATCATCCGGTGACTAGGCTGCATGAACCAAGATGGAAAAGTACATTGACGAAGGCTTTTCTCTCCACATTCCGTTCCTTGCATCCACTTGAGTGAAAGACTCAGTTTTCTATCAAACAAAGACTTGTACGTCCTGCATTTATCATCGAACCCAAACGAGAGAGGGAAGCAATGAGTCAGCGCAAGTACGCGACAAGAAGTTAGCCCTGTGGATCAGTACGAGCTCAAACTAATCGTCTGCTTCGTTTCTCCCTCCTTTCCTCAACCTAAACAAACCGATGTGATAAGCAAGTGGTTTGGAGCCTCCACTCTCTGAGCGATTTTATTCGGGCTCGACGTCATTGAGGCCATCCCTGGTGTTGCTTATTTTGCCCTACCCTCTACTACCTATTTTCACGCGTAGATGATCTATCCTGAGCTTTAGGTGCGGAGTGTGTAGATCTTTCCTCCCCTTCCTCATCCCTCCATCGCGTGCTCCCTCCCTCTTCCTTCTCCCGCCCACCCCCACCGCCACACACTACTACCGCTATCCCTCCTCTCCTGTACTCCCGTTCACCAAACAACACACACCACACTGCACACGCAATATCTCTTGTCATTTTTGTTGCCTAGGTTTATTCGGAAATCCTATGCTCAAGCCCTAAAAATGCCCATTCAATGGTGTGAAAGGTTGCTTGAGAAATATGTCGTGGAAATTTGTGGATACTTGGCTCCACTCATCGCCTTACCTTCTCCTTTCTTCCCCTTCCCCGACTCACTTGTTTATACTCAGAAAAGGAGAAAGACAAAATGCATCAGGCAACCAACTTAGGCTTTCTATCTGTGCTGACAGATGTTTACAACGCCGCCTGAAAGTTAATATGGCGAGAAGAGTGATTTCGTTCAGCCATCGGCAAACATATTTTAGTGTGTTTGGAACCCCATAATCGCTTCTGATGTCGTGCCACTGCTTTTGTCGCCCTCGCCCCATGCAGCCCGGGATGCCCGGGGTGGAACCCTTCGTTCAATTAAAGCCTTCCCGATTCGAGCACTCAAGTTGTCATCGGGTATTAAAAATCCGCTTTCACGAAAAGTATGCCTTGAGAAGAGAGAGAAATCACTAACATGGCAGGTGAAGGAGGGAGAGGGAAAGTTTTGCGCCGCTTTACATAATTGCCAACTACATTAATTGTATCCCCTGGCGGGAGACGCCAAAAACCACGCTTTCATGATCAGTGAGTAGCCGGTGAATCAATAGCACTGCGAGGGGACGTCTTGGCGCATAAATTTTTAATTACTTTCGACAAGTTTCCGTGTTCCGCAGCTCGCGCAGGAGGGGGGGCGACGGATTTAAGGACCCAGCGAACGGGCCGTTGGGCGTGAGGAAGCCTCTTTCCTTCACATAGCGCTCGCCTGCCAGTTGACCTTCAAAAAGCTCCAGGCAGTATAAACAAACGGCACAAAATAGTGTCTTTTGACTTGAAGCACACCGCTGACAGATTGAGAGCGAGTGACAGCGCAGAACGATGGTGGTAATCGGCACCCCGATGGCAATTCAAAACCCCATGGAAATGTGGGTGATATGATATGATAATAATGTACAGCTTTTCGGTTCATTTCATCAGTAAGTTTGACTTAATTTTGTGCTACGCCCGGATAAGGAACGCCCTCGTCCGCTCGCTGCCGGCTCTGGGTGAAAGCGGCGAGAAGAATGGGACTCGATGGGAAAGAATTCGTCTTGTTCACCTTTCAGACCACTTAAGCAATGTTGGTTTCATCTCTAACGCCACCATTTGCTCGTGCGTTGTCTCCGAATTCAAGCGGGTTATATTGTCGATAATGCTAACACGGATCTTTCAAAATACGCCTTCCTCACTAAGTTGGTTATTCGGCCGCCGAACAAGCTAAAATTCTTGAATTTATAACCACACACTTTAATTTGAGCATTCCAATTCGGTAAATGAGGATTCGAGGGTGTTTTCGGCTAGCAATTGATTTCTGCAAATAAAGTAGTTTAACTTGTTTAATATCACTTCGCCTTAAAAGTGCATCTCAGATGGGCCAGAGGCACACAAGTAAGATCGTGCTTCCATTGCGAAGATACTGGCAATGTAAGAGAACGCCAAAAAGCTTGAAGTATTTCGAGCCAGACTCTGACTTTCAGAGTTGTTGTTGGCAAGACTTCCCCTAGTCCGACAAAACGCGGTCTAGGTAGCTTGAAAGAAGTGTCCACCAACTGATTCTTTCAGGATACGTGAGAAGCAGACACAAATGTGTTGGGTGTTTATATAAGAACCTCGGTGACACGTAAAGGACACCGTGGCGCCGTCTTGAGAGAAATACACTCCGCCTATCAAGTATTCGAAGTGCCTCCCACCACCCCTTACCACGCAAGGATCATCATCTAAAGGATGTTCGACCCTCGGAGTTGGACGGAGGAGAACTGAGTGCAAAGTTCAGATGTCATCAACCATTCGTATTGGGATGAACGAGCGCCGGGCCGCAGTGACAGTTGGCCCCACCACGTCGCCTCACCTTTTCCACTCGCTGAGCGCCACACACAAAGTCGACTTCCCATGCTCCAAGATCGATCTACTCCAAGAAAATTCAGCTTGAGGAACTGCCAAACATACTACTTGAATGTTATAAGTAGAATTTAATGCATTCGAAGACGGCAGCATAATGCTGCCGTTCTCATTTTCCTCAGAGGCAGAATTACGCTCACCTTCTTGGAAATTACCAACGAAATACGGGACTGCGTTAAAATAGTGCAACCCAGGGAACTTCAACTACAGGCGGCGAAGGGAACATAAACAGTTGTGTTTACACGCTAAGAAAGCAACGAAGACCAAAAGTGAAACAGTTCCAAGCGCGAGAGAAGGAGGGAGCTGGCAAAATCCAAACCCCTTACGCGTGTTGAAAGCCCACCGCACCTCGTATCTCTCACGCACGCACTTAAGGGACGAACACACACGCGGACTTCGTGAGCGATCCACCGATGTTTAGACGGGTGGACGGACTCAGCGGACAGAGGAAATCATCAATCATACCGAGGCGCGACAGGAGGAAGCAGCGGTTGTCATGGTGAAAATGGGGTGAAAGCAGAGGCCACGAGTCGAACGAGTGACGAAACAACATATGACAATGTAGGAGAGAAATTAGGTGGAACAAAGTCATGAGGCTACAATCAGATTATCGCATAATGGTGGCTTAACTAGAATGGCAATCGCCATCCCAAGTCGCTGTATCTGCTGTCCGCTCTCAATGGACAGAGTGCGAAGACTTTCGGCGAGCAGGCGAGAGATACGACGAGAGCGACATTAGTTCTATATGCTGCCGCCAGTTTTTGGAGACTCGTAGTGGAACATTACGTGAATCGTCCAAAAGCGGATACTCAAGCCTTGCTCGAAACACGCGTAAATTTTCCGGACGATAGAAAACTTCTGTAGCAGCGTTCATCTACTGAGTTAGCGGATGAACGACGAGAGATTTGCTCACACTTCCACAGCACTCGACTTTTCCAGTCGAATAAGGCAGTGTGTGTCAGCCTCGAGCGTCTTCGGTGAGGCTCACTCAAGAATAGATTCTCAGCATCTCACCAGCTATATAAGGGATGGAAATGACAAATTCCTTTAAAATTACTCAAATGATGGAGCGAATAATATACATCTAAGTTTCCTCATCACCTATAAGAAGCATGAATATTTTATCCAGGGGCAAAAAAGGCTTCATTGGGTTCACACCAGTGGGGAAAGACACAAAAAGGCAAAAATATCGACAGTAAAGAACAAGGCAATCTGGCACTTCCTTCAATGAAACAATTTAAGTTGTACGTCTTCTACTTGACAGACATGCGATTAAATGACGTGCTCTCTTTGTTGCAACTAAGCAACAAATTCGACTTTCCTGAGTCCAGAAGAAAAGCACATCCCTTTACGAGGAAAAAAACCTAGGAACCAAATGCGCAGAAAAGGCAGCCTCTCGTTCCCTGTCGCACTTGCATATACTAACTCCTATGCGTCGAGGAACTCAAAGCAAGGCTAAACGTGGAGAAACGCCCACAACTCCGGTCGTTGACCTTCTCTCTCGCCGTCCCTCCCCCCGCATCTCCAACATTCCTCTTGGCGGTCAATCAACATTCGTGGTCCTCGAGTGCATTCTCCGCGACAAGTGACATGATGGACCACGCAAGTGGTAAACGATTCCTATACAAATAAGATGTAAATTTATTATAGACTGTCAATTTCTGAAGCGGATTCAGCAAGCCCCTCTTCCTCCCTGCCCTGAGATAGGGGGAAATCGCGTCGATAGTCTAGGTAACCGGAGTCTCACTGGACCACGAGACTCCACGTCTCTTAGGACCGTAGGGGCGAGCCAACGAGATGCGAAGTAAATGAGAGATGGCGCAGGTCCTTCAGTTTATCCCGCACACACTGAGTGAGACAAATAAGCAAAAACTTAAACACACACGCAAAAGAAAATAAACGAAGAGAGAATTGGCACCTCGATTAATCCAGCGCTCAGCAGAAAAAGCATCGCTTCCACGCAAAGACAACGATGCACATTTAAGCAGAGCCGCAAATTCACGAAGCGCACAAGAACCCCATTCTTTATTTGTCCGCATAAATAATTTTACCAATAAATATGCCTGCTTTACGTCAAAATCACACACATGTCCTTCCACTCGGCCTAAACCACAGCATTTAGATGGCAAAGCGAAGATGTCCAAATCCGCTCCTCCTTTCTTTCTTTGCGCCTACTCCACTAATTGAGGTGTCATCTAATTAGCCCTAATCAACCCGAGAAGAATATTCAAAGCAAGTAGAAGGAAAAATGAAAGTAAAGAGAAGATGTTACCCCTTCTTTTAGACGATACCGCCAAAATAATAGGAAAAAACGGTAGAGGTGGTTACTAATTTAGCCACATATACGTTGTAGGGCGGGCACGATGAAACAAGAGAGTTCAATCGGCAGCCATCACATGAAGCAAAAGAAAGAATGTTCCCTCGGAAACGAACGGGGACGAGTGGCCGAGCATACACAGGAGAGGAGGGAAATCATTAAGTATCGTCGCCAAATAATGTTATAACTAGTCATCCGTCACGCTCGTCACTGCATATGTCTGCGCTTTGTTTAAATTTAAGAGACACACAAAACACAATACCACAAACGACAATCTTTCCTTT
>QEYB01001043.1:0-11417 GCA_017562135.1 Dipylidium caninum
AAGGTGGGTGATCTGTGTATTCGCAGACTACAGATAAGTGTTGCGAGAAAAGCCGACTGGTGTTGGTGTAGTGATAACCGAACGGAGGTGTGGTGCTGGCAATGAGCACACCTAACAGCTGAGGGATTTTGCAGAAATATGCGTTCAAGTGCGTATGTCGTAGCATTGGCACATCTCTGCTTGGGAAGTGCTTCATACACCGTAAAGTAAGTGCCTCGAGAAATGGAAATTGTTGCGTCGAAATGCGGTGATTGCATAGTCCTAACTTCGGTCGGACAGAATACGGACACGAAATATATATATATGCTGCAAATAAACCGATTCGATCCAAGCACTGTGGCGGCGCGTGCCTACGAGTGAGCCAATCAGCTCATTGCATGTGGTGCGCACCTAAGCAACACGCATGCGCAAAGTAGTTGGTAGATCAAATCAACTTGTATAAGGAGAACATGGGACAGGTAGGATTGAATGAGGGTTCATGTAGAGCATCTCAGATAATCGCCGATGATGAGCATCCACCTGTAAGATGTCAGGAAAAGTTGCGTTCATCAATGCATCAGCCCATCCAGCAAGGCACACCGTTAAAGAGAAACACGATGGCGATCTCCAAATAAGCGTCTGTAATTTTGGATATTCTGACAAGACTTCTTATAAAAGCTCTTGGTAAACTTCTCCCTCGTAACATGCTCTGCATAACCAGGGGTCCGTCTCTTCTATTAGAGCCACCGCAATTGGATCGTTTAATGTTTTGCCTGTGATGGCAGATTCCATGCGATTACCGAGTGGAGAGGACACCTAACCAAGGTGTCCAGGAGTCTAGTTGAACAATTTGAATTACACGAAGACAGGCATCCTGCTCAAAATGACGCTCCCACTGGAAGGAGTGGATGCCTGACACAGCAGAGCAGGCAACGCAAGAAAGGCCTGCTGACTGTTTTGTTAGGAAAATTGCTCCATCATATGCGGAATTCTGGACTCCAGGTGGAGTGTTCAAGCCTTTCTCTTCATTAACGTTCCGTGCTGGAGGGATGAAAGAAGGCGCAGCTCTAACATTGCCTATGACTTAAGAGGGAGAAGTTGTTGATGCGTATTAACAATCTCCGCGGTCGCAAAACACACCAATTCTGTATGATATTTTTTGGTTTGTTGTGTTTTCCTTCTTGACCTTGCCCACTGCCCCTCAACTCAACCTCTCTCAAGGGTGTCGAAAATTCGCACCTGCACTTCGCGGGCATCTAAGCATCACAAATGATACATAAGTGCTTAATTGTCGGTTCTGAACTCATCGAAGGCCTGGCTTATTGTAGATTCAGTCAGCAAGATTGAGCAGACCTGTAGCGATACAAAGGCATACAATTGAAACGCCACCAACCGATTGCTGCATGTCACTAGGACAAACGCCAGTGCAAGTGCGGTGAAGACGTATGCACGTAAGCTCTACCAAAGCCGAGGGCGACAGGAGGGAGATAGTGAGCCTAAAGCGGCACCCACTTTGGATGTCAGTCCGCCCAAATGACACGAACGAGCGATTGTCTTGAGTGCAGTTAAGTAAGCAACACAGGTAAACAAAAGTGATTCGATAAAATAATCAGCAATTTTAGGCAAAATCAGACTGCTTCTCTTAAGCTTAACAGAACTTATTCTTTAATAAACATTATTTGTTATTACTTTCCGCATATACAAGGCTTATCATCAGTTAGGCTGTCAACAGATTTCCAATCGAATCGTTAGAGTTCGCGTGATTTCATTTGGTGGATGACAAGCCTACCTTTACTTGTGATGCCTGCTCGTTTTACGCCAGTGATATTTGGTGTTCGGACTTGTCGGGAGACTACTGCCGAATTTTAACAAGCAGTGAGAAATCCTCCTTAACCATCATAAACAGCTTTGGCTGGCAAACCCTTGTCAAACCAATTCACACCAAGTAACGATGTCATCTCCATTCCTCGCTGCGGTTCGTGATGCTCACGCATCGTGACATGTTTAGTTGAATGGCTTTCAAAGGGCTAAAGGTGGCAACCACTGTCGTTTGTACTGCAGTTGGATCAGTACATGTGTTGTGCTAAATCGCAGTTGAAGGATGCTCGTGAAGTAGTAGACCAAGAACGCTGAAACTGCTGTTTGCATGGCAGAGGTTGCCCCACATTTGATGCGTGCGTGCTAATGCGCCTAACCGCCTGAGCGCTTGGTGCTCAGTCAAGCAGTCAAGTTAGGATGAATGTTGGCGATCGTGTTTGTGCTAGACTACCAGTGGAGATGGAAGTGGAATGGTAATGCTTATTTGGGCGGTGTGTTGTGTGCTCTTCAAGCCTATTATCTGGCTGCAAATTGACTCTGCATTTTAGTGCTGTAGTCATTCTCGTTTAGTTGGTTCCTCGGAATGGGCTTAAAAACCACCTTTACACTTATGCTGGTGTGATTTCTTTAACACCGGTTGGTCCTGTTAAATTTGTGGGCACAGAGTCGATGCCTTTAGGACAAGTAAGTTCGAATTTCCTGCATTAGTGGCAATAAGTCCGTTCTTCAGTTGCCGAAGTTGGAGGGATTAGAACAGGATTACTTAGATTGAACACTAAGAAAAAGGAACTAATGACAGCCTACAGGAGCAGCCAACTGCTAGGGCTATTCCAGAGAGGAATGAGGGTGGAAACTAAAATTTGTTTAGAGCACATTTGTGGGAATCAGCCTCAGGTCTCACCAATCGGTAATGTCATCTAGGAAAGCAAAAGCGTTTCTTGAAGTACACCTAAGCGCAAGCCTGTGCATGTGCAGTCATTGTCAGTATTTAAACAACGTTTTTAAAATGATAAAATTTACGAATAATTGCACCAGTCTAATACAAAATGTGGCAAAGAACACTGCATCGAAACCCTTAAGAGTCAATAAGTTGGCACGGTGCAAGCCACCCCAACATGAAATAAAAACGGTTAGGCTTCTCTTGCATATTACATGACTTGAGCCATTAGTGGAGCACAGAAGGATGCTCACTAGATGGCCACCTTCGTGCCAGTTCCATACTTCCTAGTCAACTGTGCAGCGAGTTGAACGCAACAGGCACAGGTGTGCAGATTATCAAGGCACATCGGGTGCGAAATGTAGTTAGGCAGAGTTTGTGTTGGGTGATACAGACTATGCAACAATGCTTGCATCGAATTAAGCAAGAAGTGACGAAATAAAGAGGCAACAAATTGAAAGCCATTGCCAATCGTAACATTACCTCTCTCTTCGCACATAAAGCTTACTCAAGTGCCCCGTGTCATAATGGTAAGACAGCTCAACTGTTGCCCTACTGATGAGAGGCGAACAACCGTAAGCATTAGCATTGATGTATACGACAGTAGGTTAGCGGGTGCATCCAAATGCCACAAACCAGATTACAGATGGTTGAATGCTGAGGCAACAATGCTCCGCATTTAGCATTACCCCAGCTCCCGGTGACTATTGTATTGCAAGTATACAGGGAACTTACAGAAATCGTTGCATTGGATGATCCGTTGAGCAAATTATGCCGCCAGTCGACTGCGAAGCAATGAGCCGCAATTCTAATGTGATTTGTGGGAATTGAAATCGAAACTACCAAATCAAAGCAGTAAAGTGGTCCCAAAATCAGAGTGGACTTAATTGTGCTTCATTGCCACTCGGTAATGAAGATAATGCTACAAATTATTGCAAATTGTAAGTGTTTGGAAATGCATGCATTTTTATTGAATACGATGAACTAAGGGAATTCACACTTATTTCGCCCTTCCATCTAATGCATTTGCTCATACATGCATCAGTCTACTGTACTTGTTGCCCTCAATCTAAAAGGCATTGCTCTTGCGTTTGTAACGATGCATGATTTACTCCTGATTGCTTCCTCGGGGTCTACTTCCACTCCATGTACAAAGATTTGAGGAGGCTGATGAGGTTCTACATTATCCAGTCTCACGTTAAGTGCCATGGGCTTTTGGTTGGGTATTGGATGTACTGCTGACAGGAAAGACGATTAATTCTCCCCGCTACGTCCAAGTCAGTTCAAATGCACATTTACGCGGCAAATTTGTGTGTGGGATACGCCATCCAACATAACACCTCTTCATGCATTCCCACAGCCACTCGCACGCTTAGCGAAACATCGCGACAGCCGCACCACCATCTAACCTCGGTAAAATCGACAAAACGTACAGCCTTTGGTAAAATCACCTAATCGTAAAAAGCAGTGCACTATCACCCATTCAGTCAATCAGTAATCACTCACCAACGGTTTCAATGAATGGTGTTTTTGAAGCATAAGAAGTTGTCCAGGTAAGCATATTCACACCACCACGAAAGTGTTTGCATATAGTTCTGTTTAGGGATATGTTGAGGTGGCGTTATGGATATTTTGCTGTACCAGGGTGGTATAAACACGTTAATGCAAAACACCGTTACCTGCTTGGCTATTTACTACTCTCTGACTACTAAGTGGTGGTTAGTTTCTCAAATTTAAGCCTTGAATTGGGAGAAAATGACGTCTCATTAAATACGTCGATGCTCTGTTTGATTGCTTACGTATTCTCTTTTTCGAGGACCTTCTGAACTATGCTAGCGGACATATATCACGCACAGTGTAGGTTGTGAAAATGTTTTTGCGGAAAAAAAGACGTCTTTATAAAAACATCTGCCCTCAAGTTTACTTTTGTTGAGGAGAACGTACTGGTGGTGAGTTGCTTGGGTGTGAATAATGGGCTTCGTTGAATGCTGGATAGCCGGAAGCCTCATAATCAGAGAATGCACGAGTGATATTCTCAATTCTGAAGCTAGAATTCACCCCTTAGCTACGCATTACTTGTTGCTACTAATGCAAGTGCAGTACAATTGGCAGTTCTAGTTGCCAAAAATTAAGTAAAATTAGTGGTCACATGGATTAGGACCTTTGTCTTTGCACGCCGGCGCCCATGTCATTTTCAATGACGTGGGTTAGAGCCCCAAAATACCATCTCTGGGCTGCCAAAGTCAAGCAACTAATCAGATTCTCATGGTGGAAATTAGGGTCTCACTCCCACTCCCATGACTTGGCAGAAGAGCAGCAACTTACCAAGTGCACCATTTTAAAACCTGGTTATTGCCTAGCTTTTCTAAAACACTATTCACAACACTTCCCAACCAAATGTAAAAAATTACTGCCACTGTTAGACACACAAGTATTTTACCCAGATGCCTTGTCACTTGGTTCGTCCAGAGTAAATGTGTCTGTCAATCACATTTCTCACGAAAATTGCGCTTGATATAAATTCCTTTATGGTGCAGAATGGTCTATAAAGCAATCAGATGAGAGCTAATGAAGCCATCAATGCTTTGGACACAACTTTACGGAATAAAGTGCTTGTCCAAACACAGCATTCCTGCCTGTGCCTGAAGTATTCGATGGTAGGAGGACATGGACAGAGAGGATGCCAAGGTAACAGTTAAGTGGCGTTGCTATTCATTACTACACGTGCCTGACAGAAGTAATTTGTTCGTTTAGTGAACACAGATGTGGAAAAAAGGCTTAACTGAAAGTCTTGCAGTTAATATGTTAATGAAAACACTCAGTATATGCGAGTTCGCAACCGCATTCATTCATTTTTTAATAACTTGCGACCCATAGCCTAATACATGTTGAAATGTGCTTGCGATTAAGACGCCACCTTTGTCTTGCGCTGAGTGGGAAGTAATGCAGTTGTATGAAACGATTTATTTGGTTGTCAGACTTTGGCGTCAACAGCGTTGGATTGGAAGCTGCGCTATGCTTACTTGGTTAAACATTTTATTTTGACTCAGAAGTGTTTTAAGGCATCGGCTGTGAAATGCAATCGTGATCACGACAGGTATAAATTGAACGCTGCGTTATGCTTACTTGGTTAAATATCTCACTTCCTCTTAATGATGCTTTTCGGCAACAGCTGTGATGTATGATCGCAATCAAGACAAGTTGCATGCGCGAGCGCTGTTTTAGTTCCCATAGCGTGTCTTGCTGTCACTCTTAGAAGGTTAAACAGTTGTAAATGTATTGTCAGTAAAAGAGCACACTTCCCTTATTTAACCACTGAATGCACCTTTGGTGAATGCGCTCGCCATAGAAATACGCTGGGCAGCATTGCCGGTGGGTGCGAAATCTATGGATTAGGGATAAAGTGAATCTCCTCATAAAAGTCGTTTGGCTTCATAAAGTGGAGGTCATCAAAGAACAAGTAATGTGTATTTGGGAAGTGCGGTGGTGGCAGGTCGTTAAATTGGGAGCAGACGGTGTCATGCTAGACAGCTTGGTAAGCGTGTTTGACGTAATGGCTGCAAACGAATAGATAAAGCGCTGTTATTTTCAGCTTGCAGCCACCAGCAAAGTAGTCGTTTGTCGAATGAGACTCTTGAGTGATTAGATTAAATGAAGTGGTAAACAACATGTCATGCACCGTATCAAACTTGGCTGGTTATTAATTACTCAAACAGTCTTTTAGCCATCGTCTGATGGAAGTGCAGAGCAGTTTAATGCAGAGCTCGGATTCTGCCTTGATGTGGGAATGGATTTTTGGTGACAGAAGTGTTGAAAAGATGTAAGCACTACCCATGGTCCATGCTAAGCAGCTGTCGCTTAAGCTACAAATTCAGTGGACTCGCTGAATGCCACCACAAAAGTACTGTGTCTAAGAAGAATCGGCTGATGCACGATTGAAACGTGACGCCGCCTTAAGCTCTTTCTAGCAACAGCAGCGTAAAGGATATGAAATGAGTGGACGTGCACCTCTGCGAGATGCTTTTCACATACGCGCAAAGCATTCCCCTTAGTTGAATTCATTCAATCGCGTTAAGAAATCCTATCGTCTGCTCGCGTCGAGAGTACTTCCTGCTGATGTCCAAGCTCCAACAAACTGTGTGATTACCACGTCACATCGCTGCAATGGACTGTCGCGATACAGAGTGATACGCTACTAATGTGATTTGCCCGAACTGCTTTCTGCTCTCTTTACTTGTCGTAGCTTAGACGTGCCCTCCCATATTTTAAAGTTTTAAAACTAGCGCAAACTAATTTTGGGGATAGCAGGTGGTACTGTGTTGCAGTGGACATGTGTGACTGGCCTGAAGAAGGTAGAGAAGAAGGAGAAAGGATGCAGCTGAGCGAGTACGCCTGTGTCATTTTGTGTCTTGATCATCAGGATATTAGTGATCAGAGTTGTAAGTAGCTGGACCCCGCCGCGAGATATTTTTAAATCAAAATAAATGCTTGCTCTGGCAAGCACTATGTGGCGAAGCCTAGACTCCTCACTGTTATTTGACTGCACTCAGGTAGTGTTTGAGGGCTTGGATGGTTTTCGCATTCCTCCATTTTTCAGAGTATTTACTGGTTGGTGAGTTTGGTGCATGAGGCGCCAAAAAATCCGAAGCTCAATTTAGCAGACGTGATATGCTGAGTCTGTCTCCGTCTCCTCAATGCCGATCAAGTGAGGGCACATCAACCTAGGTTGAGTGAATTTAACATTTGTGATCCGCGGTCGTAATCTTAATCGGACTGAACACTCCATTGGCCATATTAAGGAACTCTAGTAGAGGTACTGCTAAAATACAGGTTTCCAAAGCAATGCTAAGTGAGTGCATTAAGTAGGATGAGGGTCAGAAGGTGACGGACCTACAGTGGAAAAGTATTCGTGACATGGTCTGCGGAAAAGAAGAAAACCTCTGAACGAATGCAGGTCATTGAGAGGCAGAGTTTGTCGCACAGTCATGTGAAACTTTGCAAAAGAGCCTTGATCCGCTGCACCCTTTCGAGCATCCTCTACTGAGGAGTCTACTAATCGACAACATTTAGCGTCATCGACTAAGCCTCATGTTCCCATTTCTAGTTCTGCCACAGCCGCTTTCATAAGAAATCTACAGTAGTTGCAATCATAATAGGGTTGTAAAGATTGTGAGCATCTTACACCACCTTGCAACTTTCTTTCTTTTTTAGTAAACCTGACACACACCCATTTGCTATCATGCTAATTTCTTTCTTTTTTCTTTGCAATGACGGGCCACTTGCGGTTAAGGTCGCTTGATTCGAAGGTGAGCAATGCTGGAATGGGTGTAAAGCAGACCTTTGTACGATCCATTCTGTTCTTTTTAACTTCGGGCAATTCGACCCGTTTGCGCCTGAAGGGGATGCAGTGGGAAGAGCAGTCATTGCTGTTGTAATTTCCTTACCACTTGCCCACCAAGGGGGTCTCGTTGTGGTACGCTGCTTCACAAACTTGGCGAAGCCTGAACTTACAAAGACACAGGTCGTCGAAATGGTTACTCCAGATCTCCTCAACCGGGAGGAGGAGGATTTGCCAGCATGGGGTGCCCCATTCCGTCGATAGCAATCGAGACGCCAATTCCGCAGGCCGCCCACATCCACGCACACACACACACCAATCCGCAGGGCGATGGACAGGTAAAATGCTGAATGTGCACTCATATTGGACTGCCGAATAACTTTTTACCAAATTTGGGAAAGAGGATGACTAGAGCTGTGACCTGAAACGAGTCGTGCCCTCATCAAACCAGTCTAATGCTCTAAAGGCCGAAGAGGAGGAGGAGAATGACAAAATTGTTGCACAGGATTTTGCATAAAACACGAGCAAAAAATACTGCATACAGGTGACAAGTGGATTTTTCATTTGTTTGATCCCTTGTCTGATAATGAATTAAATTGTCAGTTTGCTCTTCTCCCTCCCTCGCCTCGTTGCACATTTCATCTACCTTAATCCAGTGGTTAGCAGGTTAGGGCGCAAATTGCCACGCTTATACGTGGTCTGCAAGGTGAATCTCTAATACTGACTGCGCGATTCCGGTTATTCGAGTAACTTGGATGAATACTGGGGAACTGAAAGCAACGTGGGCATCGGCTTGCAAAATTGAGGGTTTCAGTCCACACAATTGGTAGGTTTGTGATTGAGATGTTAACATTGACTGTAGAATGAGGTATGAGCATTTGTACTTTACTTGTGAATATTCCGACCAAAACCTTGTCCGATGAAGCTTAGGTGACCCACACTAGCAACAAATATCCACTATACCATCTGGCCACAGAAGCTGAATTGTGCATCGTAAATAGTACCACAGTCCATAGGATTGCATTAAAATAAGGTTGCAGAAAGGAATGCGTTGATTGCCTACATGGTCCATAATTCAGGAGCTCTCTCAGAAGTAATGAACTTCTCTGCACTTATCTCTTTACGCGAAGACAAATAATGTATCTTGCAGTTAACCGAATCGGCGGCACATTCTATGGGTGGAACATCATTCATTCTCACATAAACCTAACAATAAGGGAAAGAGAAACGTGTTTGATGAGAAAGGCACAAATAACCAGCTAGGAGAAGGCAACGAAAATAGTCAAAACACTCCATCAATCATAACGTGTTGCATAGACCCTCCAATAGCACTTTTAAAAGTAGTTCGACAGGACTTAGATGAGTAGCCGAGCCACATGGATGTGAAGCCATTGGTTGCCTCACACGAAAGGGACAGGTAACCCTGGTGTACTCAGTAGTGCTTGGTATCTGCTGAAATGCATGTCTTGGGACACCATTAGGAGGCCAGTTGCACCATACTCATCGATGTCTTCAGGAGTTCCCAGCTGAATGTGTGGGAAAACAGAAGTTTAAATGATGTCGTCGGAGGCTGAAACTCAGTGGAGTTCAACACAGATTGCCCGAATGGATGCGTATGATATTCAAGACGTTGATTTTGCGCGTTCGCCTGACCGTGCAACATCTACAGCCTCTCAACGGCATTCATTCATTTGGAAGCAAGCTTTTTCTGCACGCAAAGTCAAAGTGCTTAGATGCCTCTGCATTTTCTCCGAGAAAAGACTGAATTCCCAACATAGGCTGGTTGGTTATTTGATCAACTACTTTGCTAGTGCGTTCCGTCAAATTAGCCTTAGTGATTTGCAAAACAGCTGGCAAATTTGGATTGACCGCGCATTGTCCACGCGTACGGGCATCAGTGCCTCCACTGGAGCTCATCGATGTGACCAGTGGAGAGTGCAGTTTGACTGTGACGACGGATCACAAGTCGTAGTGCTCACCGAAATTAGGTTGATGTCCTCTCATTTGAACAACGTCTGGAGAGCGTAGGGTCAGTCGCTACAAAGTGAAGTTGGTGTTATCAAACACCAGAATCTACAACATGAGGAAGGCACTTGGCAGGAAATCGCATGCAGTCTTTACTTTTGTAGTATTTGATTCAATTCACATGTAACGTTGAGGCAACAGCACAAAAGCTCTGTATGCATAGAGAAGCCCGTGCGATTATAAATAGCTAAACTAGTTTACCTCACGCGATGCCTGCAAGGCAATGGACCACAGTACTATTGTCAACCACAAGCGTCTACCTCGATGTGGATAGCAACGTTGCCGCCAATTCAGTCTCCCTACCCATAACGGCACCTTTTAGTTTGTTTCGAATCTTCAACGACCTCATTCACTTGTGAGCAAACGCAGATGTTTTAAGCCTACGAATCACGATCCTCCACCACTGTAGTGCTTTACGTCGTCAAGAGGCAAACTGCACGTGCTTCACCATGAAAGAGGAGGGACCGCTAACGATGTCTTTTGCTGCGGATTTGATGCCTCTTTGAGCAAAAATGCAGTCTTTTTCAACCACTAATATGTGTTTGTAGACTGCACACGCGAAATACGCTTTGTGACATAGGAAACACAATAATCAAAGTTAATCAAACACAGAAGATGGAACGCTGGCTGGAATAAAAATTTCACTTCACTACTGAGGACTAAAATGTACATCGTAGTTATTGTGGAGAAGAGCAGAATGGGATAAAAGGACATGGCTTTACTTAAATCACTGCCGACGGATGCGCTGAAGCGTTGTCTCGCCCTTCCATTTGGCCTCAGCTGCTCCCTTCACCACTGGAGGTGGCGGCTTGCAACACGGCCCAGTGAAACGCTTCATCTATGTTGTCGAATATTTCACCACGTTGGTGAATGCGCCACACCCTCCACCACTCATAAGGATCTGCACTCACCACAGACGCTGCATTCTCACGGGGAATACCGTCGATGAGTCTGTGGAGGTTGTCAATGAGGCATCCAAAATGATCACGTGCAGACATCGAACCCTCTGTTTGTTCCGGTTCAACATGCCTGATGAGTAGTATCGGAGGTCGAAGCATTCTCCCGGAGGCGATGTTGGTGATGGTGGTCATGACGTGCTTCAAGAGATACCATTGAATGCGTCTAGCATGGCGCTGTGTGGTGAAATTCATCGTGTACATCACTATGTCAAATTTGCAGATGAAGGCGGTCCGAAGGCATCTGAGATGGTCATTCATTTCTTCTCCAGAATTTTGTGTATGAATTTGAATACCTCCTTGTTGAATAACAAAGTGTGTTGTTATAAGATGCTGGAGGCTACGCGAATCAGCTGTGAGGCAT
>QEYB01001045.1:0-22329 GCA_017562135.1 Dipylidium caninum
CGAAAGCCACCTTTTTTTTTAATTGGTCTCAAAGAAGAAGAAAGAAGAACTGACATACTATTCGAATATAAAAATTGAATATAAGCAACCAGGGCACGAGAAAGAACTAAAGGCACTTCGAGACCCAGCCTACCCATCAAAACTACTGCCAATACACGGCTCCTTCTTCGCTATGTGCTCTTCCTTGCCAAGCGTATTATGCACGAACATAGGCCGGCACGCGCCGCGGCCTAACCACGTAGCCTTGAGATGAGGGGAGGAAGCACTGCCTGAGGCCGTCGGGGCTCCGAGCGGTCCCCTGCGCTACGCCCCCACCGTCCTATCGCTCACCCTCACATCCTCGGACGGCGCCACTCGTTTAGTCCGTTGCTCTCGCCAGCAGGAGCGTCATTACTTGGTCTGCATAGCCAGTCAGAAGCATCTCGCTGCACACGGAGAACACGCCTACGGAGCATCAACTTTGGCCTCACGGGAGTGTGACGAGCAACAACTAGGCCTTGGGATACTTTAACCGGCCACACCTGGCAAAAATACCTCTCCTTTCATGCTTGAAAGCGGTCGGAGGGGTCGCCCGACGTTGACGTTTCGGAGATTAGTGTTAACATCAACCAGACACCGGAGGTCGTGCGCGAAATCCGGCGGTACGAATGCGGGGAAAGCAGGTTTCTGTCAGTCATGCTAAACGAAACTCTAAACACACTCGATCGGTACAATGCATAATTTATCGCTCTGCGTAGACCCATCCGCTCTCTTTCTTGCACCTAGCCTTTTAACCGTACGCGCGCAGAGGTAGACACTTTGGCCTGAGTGCCACGAAAGGGTGTGAGAATGGCTCTTTTTTCTGGTTGCTCTTCTGGTCTCCTATTACTTAAAGGTACATGACGGGATACGGTTAGAGATGCTGGCAGCTGTGGATGTGTGGTCGTGTTAGATCAATTGTCTTCTCGTTGATGTCACCTAAAATCTGTGTGTCGCTCTCGGAGAAATCATTAGGGCGTCGGTCCACTTAAATAAAGAGATTTTCGCCATCTTGAGAATAATTTTTGGGGGCAACAGCGACACAAACTAACACAAACGTACCCAACGGGAGCTATTCGTCGGATGTAAGAAGCCTAATTACATTCGCGGAACTAGAACTGATGCATATTCAAAAGGGATGGCGAACGAGGGCAACAGTCTCCACACTGGGTCCCCGTTAAGGGCATGGAGTTAAGGGATTGTTGTCGAAAGAAATGTGCCGCGGGATCGCGCAGGGGAAGACGGGCGATGGAGTAGAGGGACCCCAAGTCCAGGTCTCGCCAACCATCCACTCTCGGGCGGTCCTCCGAACTGAAACGTACGGCGAGGACTTGAATGTTTACTTGGTGCGCAGTGCAGTTCTGAACCCACCTTGAAGAAGTAGCATGGGAAGATGGGGGTAGACAAGTCACCTAAAAAGCTAATTACTCGCCCGGTTAAGTTGGAGAGATTTGATCGCCAATCATGAGCGTTTTCGCATAATATGGTTGGATATCGTTTCCTTTTGTTACAACACTCAGAGGCAGACTGTGGTCAACCGTAACTTGCGAAACCATTACGTGCTGCATGGTGGAATTCTTTAGGCGGGAGAGGCGGTTGGGAACGCCATAAGTGGGATGGGAGGCTCCACAGTGTGTAAGGGGAGCGACACAACACTTCGGGTTGAAACCAGCGGTAGGAAAAGGAAGGATGAATAAATACTGGTGCGGAGGGAAGGTGAGTAGTTAGTGGGACCCGAGGACCCGCGGAAGCTCCAATTTTTTATCTCCAATCCACTGTATATTTTTCAAGGGACCCCGCACCCCGCTGAGGGCGGAGGGACCTTAAGGCAAACGGACTCTCCGCCAATTGTGAGCTGACGCTTAGTACTTCATGCCACCTCTCCTGGAAGGAGGGGGGCCCGCGCTTGCAGAGGGGAAGTTTGTGGAAAAACTAGTGTTCGATTAAACCAATCTCTCGAGGCGCGGAGTGGGTGCGGGTGTGGGTGGTGTGGTTGGAGCGGGATGCGGTGAGAGCAAACCGCAAATAACAAATTACACTCAACTCCTCTGCAATACGCGGCAGGATTGGCAGCGCGCCAGCGGTGTTAGTTAAGAGTCAATGTTTTGCGCGCGGAGGTCGCCGTGGCAGTCGGCGGTTGTCAAAGACGGTCGGTCGTTTCTCGAGGCTTCGTGCAATTTCCCCAAGAAGTGGCGGCAGTGAGTTTAGTTTGGGACCATTGTATTAGAATGTACAAATATAGCTGGTGTCCTCAAATTCCTTCTTATTTTGGCTTCTTACATCGAGCTCTTATAATTTGCAGTGATAGTTTCATGGTCCAAGTGAGGGTGTCCACGGAGTTTGAGGAGATGAAGTTCTCTAGAGGTGCCTCACTTGCGGGTGAATGAACAGCCGTTCGTAGAGAGGAGAGCCGTCCTTCGCTCGCACAGCGCTGGCCAGCCAGTCGTTGAGATGCCTCTCGAAGCTCCAGAACAGAGGGCCGGCCACTTCAATGCCTAACATAATCTACACCAACGAGTCTTGACACAGAGAGATAAATTCGGAAATATTAACCATATGTGCGACGAAACATGAACAATTAAAGGGATGGGATTCTTCCAATGCTCACGAATACAAAAGAAGATTGCTGCTGTAACAATGCGTGAACACGGATGGCTGCTAGGTCCCAATACCACGGGCCTGTAGGAAAGGTATGGCAATTATGCACAATGTATAATATGGGTGAAAACACTCCTTCGCAATTGATGTTTTAACACTTTTCAACACTATGGTGAGCATTGGGATGAACCTGAGTTGCGAGGTAGATTAAAAAATAGAAGGCTGGCTTCTCGCACGTCACACCGATGTCCTCGCGCCCGAGCCCACTCCTGCGCCGGCGATAGTTACGGAGCGACAGCATCTTGTTACCCAGTGAAGTGGGGGGTTGTTTTAGGCAAGGGTGGGGGAAGAACTCTTCTTTGATTTAACCACGTTGGATGCAAATTAGTCGACGATTCAGGTATGGGACGCGGGAAGTGTTATAATAGGATAGGCTGGGGATGCTGAGGTTGGTATGGTGTGCCGACAGCATACGGCGCAGCATGAAGTGGGGCTGAACAGTGAGGCCGCCGCAAGTGCAGGCCATGACGTAGCGAGCGATAGGTTGGGACTTTTGAGGTGGCAGATGCGAGCAGATGAGGAGATGGAGAAAGGCGTCGGACGGCTCATGCAGCAAACTCAGGAGTCAAGTATATCCCAAAGATCCTCCATCAGAACAACGTGGACAATCGGTAAGCGTGAGGACTTACGATTTAAGACGAGCATGGTAGCGCAATTGTTCCACGAGGGTATGTATCATGTGACAATATCGAAGGTGTTGGGCTTTAAGTTTATCTCTCCTACTCAGTTTTCGGAAGTCTGCTACTGGGAATGGAGGTATCTTGGCACTCTCTCGCATCACTTGGACTTATTCCGTGTGCGAAGAATAACCTTTTCTCCTAGATGGATTATTTATGCGTTTCAAATATTGTTGCTTTTCTTTCCTAATGCACTGTAATCAGCCATTCGGTGTGGAATCACAACCGTATCGGCCTCGGCTGTCCTCGGGAATGAATGCTTTCGCTTCTCATTATTTTCTGGGATGGAGGAGTTCGTCTGGTGAACGAGGAGACTGTGTAGCAAACCAAGCTACTCACACAGAGAAACCAAAAACCACATAACAGTGTTCGGTGCAAAGAGCAGGGTAACGTAAATTAAAATTGAATATGTTTCAACCAAGGAAAGAAATATATTAACACACTAAGATTTTTCGTGTCACAACAATATAAAAATAGTGAGGTTTCCTGATAAGACAAGCCGCCTATCGAGATCATCAACGGTATCGAACAACATTGGGAGCATCGTCCTGGAATAACTGGAGATCGACGAAAATATGGAGAGGGAGGATTTCAAATAAAAAAAAAAAAAAAGGGGGGCACCAGGGAGGGGAGGGAGAAGGGGCTAAAGAGAAAAAAGACACTGAAGCGGTGGGGCTCATTATCTATCTCACACTCTCAGTCCGGTGCACTGGGCTTCAAATAGGAGAGGAGAAAGGACATACAGCGGGCACCTCGCCCAGGAGACGCACACTAGGAACACGTCATCGGGCGCCGACGCAAGAGGGAAGGCCCGTAGAGGGGTCACCGGTGACATTGCTGTTCAAAAACAACTGCGGCTCACCTTTAAGAAAAGGCTGGAACAGCAGGATGGTCAAGTGTGATCGCAATGACACTCCGCAGTTTCCTCCTCCCCTCTTCCTCCCCTCCTCTTCCCCTCCAAACACCCACACACCGTAGAGTATCAGTTTTTTCGAACATGAAAACGCCTTTTCTTATGTTACGTGTTACGATTCCCAGAGTGGTACTCATCGGAGCCTAATAAGTGCTAAACTATATTCAAATATACTTCGTAACAACATGCAGGTTTGCCTGCGCACAGAGCAGTACTCGGCTGCGTCTTGAACAGGAGGAACAAGGCGGCGCATACTGACTGTGCCAACGTGTTACGAAAAGCGGGAGGTAAGTGGGGTGCGTCCTAGTTTTCGGGGTCCTCATGATACTCGTTGCTCTACTTTGACGGCGGTCTCAATTTCGAGGTCGCGGATGTGCCAATGGCTTCCTGAAATACCTAAGCATATTATGGCAGAGTGAAATAGAGATTTACCCTAATCGGTGGCTACGAAGATAATATAAGAGCGTTCTAGGTATGAAGAGTGCCACTAAACAGAAGTCCACTGCGAGTTGAATTGAATTATAATTCTGAGTCTGCATCCGTAACGCTGGACTTATTATCTCTGATCACGCAGCTATAATCTAGTCTTGGGCTCTTCTTTGCTGACTATCTCAATCCAAATTTCCATCGTTACTCGCCCAAAACACCGGAAAGGTGAGGACGAGGTACGCTGGATTCAGAAAGCGCGATGGGGTGCACGACCCTCCGAACATCTCCTTTCGTGCTTTTTTTGCTGAGATGTTAATTGCACAAATTCGTCCCCCGTCTTAGCTACTGGTAGGTATGGTGACGTCAGTCGGATAATGCCTGTTCTTAAAGCAGTTCATTTCCCCCCCTACACCAGAGACCCGAAGAAACCTCCTGATTCATCTTCAATTACCAAAAATCCAAGATGAGCCTTCTCAATCAGTTTAAACTCGTCCGGGAATGCTGGAAGGATGAACGGGAGACATTCTTCGGCGAGAACTATCGAAAGGACACCAACCACTTTGGTACAAACCTCTGTCTGTTTCTCTAACCCACTCTAATAACCGTCGTCAGTGTTTCTTCGGACCACATACATTGCGCCGGTCTCACATTTCCACCTTGCAGTGGTGGATGAATCGAGACGCACCGATGATTGCTCTGCTCTCTCCTCTCTCCCTCTCCCCTCTCCTCCATCTAACCATTCCGCCCCGCCGCGCCCCGCCGCGCCCGCTCGCGCCCGTCCCTCCCACCCATCACGTCGCACCATGCTGTGTTGCGCGTGATGGTATCTGGGCGGTTGTCTATAGTAAATTGGTAATTACTCGCGCCAATCCTGTCTTGCTCAACAGAAGTGAGTGGCGATAGTGGAATGAATTAGGCGCCAAGTGAAAATTTGCCCCATCCGCTGGTACACCATGCCCACTGCGACCAGGCGAATGCGAAATGCGAATGCCAACCTGCGCAGCTCTGGACACCGATACGTCTCGAGATAGATACCATCGGCGCCGCATGGACGTCCCACTCTATACACCACACAAATTATTTAGCAGGAAAAATAGGTAATGCTAAATGGCCAAATACGACCTCCATCGTTTCGCGCACCCACGAGCTCACGCCTCCCCTTTCTCCCTCCTCTTCACCCTCTCCACCCTCTCTTCCCGCCCCCCAACTGCCCGCCACAGCACTCCATGCTCTCTCTCTCTCTCCTCTCCTCTACGGTTCCACTTCCCCACTGTCCCCGTTGAATTGGTGAGTCGCGAAAATAACCACCTACTTATTTAGCCGTATTGACGGAAAGATGGAGGTAAGGCCGCTGCATAACGCTTCTTTGATTACCTAATTTGGGTGTATAGCATTACCGGTTGGATATGCATGTAGTTTCAATGCCCACTTATTTGTTTAATACTATTTTCTTAATAGTAAGTATTGATTCCCAAATATTTAATTCCAAATATATTTTCGCGACTCACCAATTCAACGGGGACAGTGGGGAAGTGGAACCGTAGAGGAGAGGAGAGAGAGAGAGAGAGAGAGAGAGAGCATGGAGTGCTGTGGCGGGCAGTTGGGGGGCGGGAAGAGAGGGTGGAGAGGGTGAAGAGGAGGGAGAAAGGGGAGCGTGAGCTCGTGGGTGCGCGAAACGAGTGGAGGCGTGCCATTAGCATTACCTGCTAATAATTTGTGGTGTGTAGTGGACGTCCATCGCGCCATTATCTCGAGACGATCGTGGTCAGAGCTGCGCAGTTGGGCATTCGCATTCGCATTCGCCTTCGCGTGTGCATGTGTACCAGCGGTGAGGGGGCAAATTTCACTTTGGGCGCTTTCATTTCCACTATGCCCGCACTCACTTCTGTGGTGCAGCGGTGGCGCGAGTAATTACGCATTTTACTTAGACACGCGCGATACCATCACGCGCACACGCATGCGTGCGACGGGATGGGATGGGACGGGGCGCGGCGGGGCGGGGCGGGGCGGGGCTCAGCGGGATGGTGTGGAGCGAGAGGGGAGAGGGAGAGGGGAGGAGAGCAGGCAATTCGTGGTGCGTCTTCGATTCTCCACCACTGCGGTGGGAAGTGAGACCGGGCGATGTATTGTGGTCCGAAGGACACTGACGACGTAGAGTGGGTGTTAGAGACGAGACAGAGGTTTGTCCAAAGTGGTGTGTCCTTTCGAGTAGTTCTCGCTGTCCTCCCGTCATCGCTTCCAGCATTCCGGCGTAGTTACAGCTGATGGCAGCTACGTCACTTGATGAGCAGGCGAATCTGGATTTAGTGCTTTCTTTAAAAGCCGTTTACGATAGTGTACCTCTCGGCTCTCCCACTATTTTTAGTTGCCTTAAGCATCTTAGATTTTCCTGTTTTATGTACTGCAGGCCTCTATCACTTCCCTCTTGGAAATGTAAGGAATTTCTCTTGAAACTTATAGAACTCCCTTGTCACAGTCAACCTGCTTTCCGCCTAATTTAGTATAAATGAATCTGTGTTGCATTTCCCATGTCTTACCTTCCGTATAGCCACCAAAGCAAACTCCTCTGGCAAGATTGTAAACCTGGTTCTGGGAAGGAGACATTTGGCGTCGCCTCACGTCATTGACGCTGCCGCGATTCGGGGGGAGGTGCTTCCACCCAAAATTCTCGAACGCAACACTGCGAGCTGATTGTGTCATTGAGCTAGACACGTTGCGCCTGATTAAGCGGACTAGTGAGGGAGCGAACGAGATCTGTCTCCTCGTCTTTCTCCAAGTCTGTCGAGTTCAAAGAGAGTGGTAACTTTCCCCGGAAGGAAGGACTGCAGATTTGGATGCTTCTACTTTGGACCAACTCGGCCGCGTAGAGAGCGGTGGAGAAGCATCAAGTTGCATGGGTGTGCTTCAAAGCAGTCCGGTCAAAATGAAAAAAGCAACTGACGTCGGGCGGGGAGCACAAGGGCTACAATAAATGCTACTGAGAAGTGCAAGGCGGTGTTTGTTTTGTCAAAATGACTTTCGTCTTTCACCTCTTAAAAGCGCCCCTTCGAATTTTGCCGTGATCTGTGAACAAAACATTACAGATTGTAAAGTTTTGCGAGATCTTCTTCAGCATGGAGTAATTTATTCTCCCGCTGTTCCGGGTACAAAGCTGAATTATTATCGGGGACCCTAGCTTAACGCATCTTGTAATCTACACTGTTTTCGTTCATTTCTTCATATTCAGGATATGGAGGGTTTGACTGAAGAAACGCCGAAGTAATAACGCTTGCCCGAGCCCCCAGTCTCGATGCGAGGACCACGTGATAACTTACCTTTGCTCTTCCTACTAGTCGACGCTGCGGATTTTAACTTAGAGGATTGAGCCAAACAAAAACTTGAAGGTCTTTTTATTTGGCGAGAGCTCAATGCCACTTCCCGGTTTCCTTAAGGAATCACGCGGGGCTCGCGGATGCCACCTTGGGTAGAGCCGGCGTAATGAGTAGATTTCCTTCAATAAACTTAAACCTCTACGCCTCAGTCACCCGAAGGGGGGATACTTGGTCAGCAACAGAAGACCCGGAGTAGGCGGCAACATCTGATGCCACACCCGGCGTTAAACGACCTCCTCCGAGGGCAATTGTCACCTCTGCCTCCATCCAGAGAGGCATGCGGAGAACGGCTGCTCGCCTCACCACAAGTCGGAGGGCAGCTGCGTAGACATCAGAGCGGATTAGTGTAATCATCGAAGCCTTAAGTGGCGAAATTTGGTCCGCGCTGCCATGCGCTTTCATGGCGGAGACCTCCTCTCCCGTGCTCGTGACATGTACACCTGGGTATTTTTAGGAACTGTCATTTCGTCCCTCAGACGATGGTGTAACGAATATATGGCAAATTGCCAATCGTCATGCTGCACTGGGTGGGACATCGCAGTCCGCGATGAGGGATGAATTGCACAGGAGGCCAATAATTTCCACGGAGTAACGACAGTTGCAGTCTTTGTGAAATGATGACAAGGGCTTTATGCAAGACGTTTGAGGTGCCGACGGGGATACAGGAGAGAGAGAACAGACTGACGTTGCCGTTATCCGACAACGACGTTACTATGAACCTTTTACGTTGAATCGAGACGATGGAGAGGTACATTCTGGGTCCTGCCGGAAAGACATCGACGCAAAAGGGCTGAGAGAGGGGAGGGAGGCGGAGAGAGGGGCTTTTGAGGCAAGTCCATAAATTGCGCGAACAGTAGAGGCGGTTAGAGAGACGTAATCCCTCAACTACTTTGCAGCTCCTTCTACCACGCGTTGTTCTGCCACCGACCCTCCCGAACCTGGCTGCTGCCACAGACGCGGAGGTTGACGCCGAACCAGGTGGTGACAGCGCGAGAAGTGTGAGATCAATTTCGGCACTGAAGTGAGCTCCACCTGCTCTGATGACAAAAAGTATGCGCTTTGTATAGAGTTGAAAGAACCGCGTTCAGACGCTCCACCCGTTGAGACCCCTTAAACGAGCGAGATTCACGTCAGATTAAATTGTCCGCACCTACTGCTCTTCAAACGGGCTCTAGCAAGTGATTGCCAGAGGTAATTTGTAGTAAGACGCCTTTGGATGCCGGTTGACTCTAAACTCCTCAATCCAGTTTGACAAAAATGAGCGGCGGAGATTAGCTAAAGAGCTTAGGAGTGAAGTATAGACAGAGGAAATAGTAGTTGCGAGAATATGCTTAATTTTTATCCGCTTGCTGGAAGCAAAGAAGGCGGTAATTTATAAAGCGATCTTATTTTGAAAAGGGGTACTCGGAGGAAGTTCTACCCAGTCTGTGCTTTTTAGTGCAAGTGTGCTGTCCAACGCAGACTCCAGTCTGCAGGGACTCGTTCAGCTGAGCGGTTGAGTGGACCTACAATCTGAAGTCGAAGATACGCTTCGCCACTCGGCGCAGGCACTGGTAGTAGAGGCGCCGTACGCAACCGTCTAGTTGTCCCCCTTGGCCCTTTCCGGTTAACGCGTATTATGAGAGATGTAGAAGTCCTATGATATTCTGACATTACCCATCTTATCTTATTTCATCTCAGCTCACTTCAGCTCTAGTCAAGCCGAGTGAAGTCAACTCAACCCGTCTTAATTTGCTCGTCGGTTCACTCTCACTCAGACACAAGCCAATAAGCTCGCTGTTACAATCACGTCAAGTGGCTAGTGGAGGAACGGGGCCGCACACATTCAAGCATGCGAGAAGCTCACAATAAAATCAGTTGCCAGTTGCTTTTGCGCACATCCACACCTCCGCGGCATGGGCAACGCCAACAACAAAAGCGTCTCCACTCTCGGCATCATCGAGGCGGCCGTCTCCAAGGGCCAAACAAAGGACGGTGTCCAGAATGGACCGAAGGAGATTAGAAAAGGTGGCCTGGATGAAGCAATAAAAAGGGCTGGTATGTCATTAGATATGTTATCTTCCAAAAACCGCATCACATGTGGGTGACTGCTCTCTGATAGCCTCCACAATTCACTTTAGTGGCAAAATGAGAAGCAGCACCGCGACTGGTCTTATGCCATGCTCACTTGGGATTTTAATTGCGTCAGGTGGAAAGATAACTGACTACGGAACAATTAGTCAGGATGAGAAGTCGGAAGAGGAGCCCATTCTGAACTGCAAGCACCAACGGGCGCTGGTGCAGATGACCGAGGATTTGGCCGAAGTGGTTAGACGTAGTGTGTCGGAGAACAGGATGACACTGATACTAGGCGGCGACCACAGCCTCGGAATTGGGGCCATTTTGGGGCAGTGTTATCCTTTCCCCGACTCTTACGTGGTGTGGGTCGACGCCCATGCAGACATCAACACTCCCGAGAGTTCCTCCTCCATGAACACGCATGGCATGCCAGTGTCTTTCCTCCTGCCCCAAACACATAAACTCATTCCCCAAAGTGGGGGCTTCGAAAGGATAAAACCCGTGTATGTTTGGAATCTTTATAAAAAGTAACGCTAGTAGCTCGCAAATTTTACATCGCATCTGTTCTTCTCTACAGTTTGGAAGCCAACCGATTAATCTACATTGGACTTCGAGACGTAGATACACCAGAGCTGTAAGTAATGTATCTAAAGTGTCCTTTAAGCGCGTTGGCTGCCATCTGATCCTACCTTAATCGTTTCAGTCAGTATCTCAAGGATTTCAACATCATGTACTTCAATATGCAGGACGTGAGGGCGTTGGGCATCTCGACTGTCATGGAAATAATTTTGAAGCACATAGGGTGAGCGAGCGCTCAAAATGAGGCGTTTGGGCGACATCCTCGTGGCACAGAGTTTCTTGTGCCTTTCAGACCTTCCACTGCTAGTATCCACTTGAGCTTCGACATCGACGCTTTGGACCCCAAACACGCTCCCAGCACGGGGACACCCGTTCCAGGAGGCCTGGAATTGGACGAGGGCAAGTTCATCTGCAGGACACTCGCGGAAACAGGTAATGAGACATTGCAGACCTTGCCATCAGCCTAAAATGTAAGCAGGGCCAAATTTGTGCCAGACAGACGTAGTACAACACTCACAGGCAAAAGATGAGACATTACTGAAAGTAGGCCAAGGGAAGCAATGCCAAGGCCTTCAGCCTTTGTCGCAAGAGACACTCCCACCTCTTACACAATAGAGGTGAAGGTTCTACTAGAAAAATGCCTTTGTACCTAATGATGGGGCCATTTGGCGTCTGTGCACTTCGAGGGCGTGGTTTTGTGGTGGATCAGAGCGTGTTGCATGAAAAAAACAGGCGGTTAAGTTCCCGCAGACAATTTCTGATTGGGTGGAGCTAACGACTGCCTGATGCTCCAAAATTCCTGTGGCTTTACTACACACCTGGTGCTTTTCGCAACAGATCTCATGGTGCCGACTAAGTCTTCCCTCTTTCCTGGCATTTAGGTCGTCTGAGATCGATGGCGATGGTGGAAGTGAACACATCCCTCGGGTCGCCAGAAGACGCCAAAACTACTGTGAATTCGGCGGTAGAACTCATCAAGAGCTCGCTCTTCATAGACTAGAGGTAAACGCACACTTCACCAGTTGACGTATAGTAATATCTACTTACTAATTAAGAAAAAAACAATTGATTCTGCTAGAAGAGAGAGGCCTAGTCTTGTGTTTCCCACTTTCTGAGGCGGAGCTCTGCCCGCGAAGGAATTGGTGGGGCTGGCGGCTGGGGGTTTACTGACTCGGGAAATATGGGAAGGCAAATTAGAGTTCCCAGTGCGGGAAACCAGTTCTGGTAAGTGGGAATAAGACTAATCAAGTAGTCTACTTGCGCGCTTGCGGTCGCCTCAAGAAAGTGTTACTTTCACATGATGATGAGATGCGACACTTTGTTTACACTCCTCTCTGCAAGCCCCCTGTGATTTCGCCAAGGTGGCCTCACACGCGCAACCGCTACTGAAAGTGATTACTCCAGTTGCCGCCAATCTCATTTTGCAAAATCAAGGTGAGGCAAACAGTTTTGTCATTTACTGTACCCCTTTTATAAGGCGTCTACCAGCGGTCTGAGGGCTAAATTGCTTATGGGGAAAGTGCGGGAATAACGGATTATCCGAAAATCTACTGCGAAAATTCACTTTTCCCCTTACTGCCAATCGGTGACCAACCCAACGGCCTCAGTCCCACAGGGCAAAGGTGCAGACTGTTTTGGCCGCCTGCCGTATGGGGTATTTTACATAATTATCATCAATTTTTATCAATAAATTGTCTTTTACCGTGGCTGCATCAACGGTCCATAACAGTTTATCAGCCGTCCTGGGGCTGTGAAAAGAGGCTCAACCGTTTCACCACAACTTTTCATGTAGCCCCTTCAATGAGTTGTGGGCGCCGTAACTCCGTCAAATTTCCAATCAGTTGACGGGACAAAACTCGATTACGATGAAAAAACCTTACTAAATGTCGTTTAAACAGGAAGTGAGAAGTCGGTCTGCTCGGATCGCTCAAGTGACTGATGATGCAGCGGGAGGTAGTAACGCTACGAACGTTTTGAGCGCCTCTTTAACAGCGGTGAGCCAGAAACTGGCTTACGCTTGGACTGTATAAGCCTCCAGCCGGGGTCATCACCCTACGCCCATCTGCGCTTCACAACGTACTACATTTCGATTTTTGGTCCATCAGCCCTTCCGCTCGCCGACAGCGAGGGCGAGGACAATGAAGAAGACTGGCTCTCTCCGCCAGATGCACAAATTGCCGCCGAGTCACAGATAGAAAGGTGATGTGCTTAAGATAACCACACCCCATGACATGAGACGACAGTATGAATTTTACACGAGTGACACGCCCGCCTCCAGTCTCTCGAATGGCCCCGATAAGGGGTCTGTCATAAAATGGGCGTGATTTATCACATCCACCGTCAGTAGGCAACAGAGACCACACTCAATCAAAACAAATGAAAGGGAGTTACTCGGTAACGAAAGAGTCTGTGGAGGAGGCCTTGTGCAAGGTGTGGAGCAGTGACTTAGGAGCGGGTCGACGTGCACTGACAATCGCCTCCATCCTCACTGAACCTCCGTCTGACAGCAAATTTTTACCATGTTCCCAAACAATTGGAAATCAGTGAAAAAACTGGCAGACCGGGGGCCACTGCGTGTATACGTGTCCCCTCGGAGCCCTCGCCCAAACCTTCCTCTCCCACTTCGTGGAGGTCTCGTGCAGCGGATGAGAGAAGCGCGGGTCTCCCATTTCCCACGTGAAAACGAATGATCTTAACCGGAACGTTAAGTCAGGCTCATCACCAGCGAAGAAATTTACCCCACCTGTTATAGCAGTTTGCCATACTATTATTAATAAGTTGCTTTATTCGGTGGCCTTCCCCCTACAAACTTATATTCCCTTGCGAAAAGAAGTTTGTTTAACGAAAAAGGTGTATTTGTACACGAGTCGGTGGTGGGATACGGCAAAGGACAAAATCGCTGGCACGAAATCGGCTCGTGGCAGGGCTGAGGGAGCCACACAGATCGGGTCAGGGAAGAAAGTCGCCCGAGGCCACCCACACGTGGGGGCCCCTGTTGTCGTGAATCGTTCTCCTGATTCTCGCCATCCCCCTGTCGTAATCGTCCACACTTAAAATGGCTGCAAAGGAATTAAAGTGGGAGTGAGCTAAACTTCTATCCCCCCTACGAACAGATATGTCAGGCAGGAAAGTAGGACGATAGGTGAAGACATAAACGAAGAAGTAGGGTCGAGTGTTTTTCCAATTTGGCGGTTATTGGAGCCTGCAACAGTTCTGGAAGGGGGAGGGGGGAGGGAAAGTGATTGGAGAAACAAAAAGCGTCTACCGCGCTATGAGTGGGACAATTTTGCCCAAAATAAGCTCCTCATCTATCGGTAAAACAAATGGCCAAAAGGGAGACGAGGACATACCCACGAGAAGAGATGAATATTTCTTTAAAAACGCAAAATTCTTTTCGTATCGCCTCGAGCGACGATGGGAACCACTCGTCTCCTTTTGGCATGCAGCAGTATTCGGATCCACCACACGCAACGTTTGGTCTGGTAGGTCGGAGAGTACAAAGACGGTTATTGGTGGGAGGCCCGCCGCGGTCAGCTCGCTCCAAACGCCGTCGCACCGACGTCGAGTAGGCAATGTGAAACCAGCAGAGGCCACCTTAAAGACCGAAGTGGAGGTGGGTACCGTAAAGGTTGGCCGTTGTACTCTCCAGCTCGACGTAGCGATTCAGTTGGATCTCAGACTCCATTCTGATCGTGTCTTCACAAAGTGGTAATTCTCGCCATAGACTACTTCGTCCGTGGCGTCTCTGACGAGTTGTATTGGAAGGGAGTTGGATAGAGATGGTGTCACGTCTGCGGTCAGCATGGCCTTGCAGGAAGTATTTATATCCTCTCTCAAAGACATACGTGGACGCAAGTGTTTACATCACCTTCGATAACTTAATCCCAGCAGCCCGCACTCCCTCGGAAAGTAATTATCCTCAGATATGTTGTGGTATCCATAGATCACCGAGTATATGACAATGTCTGGCTGTTCCCGGCTATTTGCAATATCCAAGGACGGAGTAGACGAGAATGTAATGTAAAGTCGGAATTGGCTTTAGTGTATTAGTGGTCACTGGTGAATATCACGAGCACTAGCCTTGTAGAGAATGTGCAAGACGAGAAGCATTGTTTAATCTCTCGCAGAAAATTAATTGCGTAAAATAGAACAACACCCTTGGCCTCACCGTATGCTTCGTCACTTTACGCAGCTCACCCCAATTTCCCAGTCTCATCCGCCACCACAAGTGATCAGTACTCTAGTGTGTAAATTGGATGAGCCTCCACATCCTAGAAAAGTTTTAGGAGCGCCCCTATCGATGGTCAGGGAAGTAGGACAGTTGACTCCCAGCACGCGTGAACTCTACGTATACACAACAAGAACTCCACGTTAACTACTTTTCGATTCACCACCGGTCGATGACACGATTTGTGACTAAATGCTTCGTCTGGTAGTCTGGACGAGTGACGCGCGGAAATCAGACCTTTGAAAAGGACACTTCACTTCGGTCACAGAGTGACCCGTGCCGGCAGAGTATATATTGTGGGCGGAGAACTATGGATCAATCACTACACATATATTCACGACAGAAGCTATCGAGAGGCTTTTCGGCTTGCACATTCCTCCTCCCTTGTGTGCGTACGGTTGATATGCAGAACTCTCGATGAACGGCGGATGGAGATACGTGTCACTTGTGATACTGTAAAATGGGTATACTCTTAACTGGACACTTGATCCGCGAACTCGATGTCTTTCATTCCGTATTTCCAGTGTCCTAGTAAAGTGGTGCAGGCCAATACATATATTGCCCTCTCTTATCCAATTTAGCTATTCATTTGATAAATAAGCTTGAAGGTACCACGGAAGTGAAATTTAATTTTTACTGTGAAACCGTGTATTTAGAGCTACCCTGGTAGCAAAAAACTCGAAGTTGAGAAAGGAGGGAAGATTATAGAACATAAAAGCATATACGGCACGTCATGGGAGCAGCCTGTGTTGGCATACCAGAGGAGGATCTTTGGGATGCGGGGTGATGGCTTGTTCTTGCACCACACCGCGGGGACCTCGGGGACAGTTGTGGTAGAACCGGCCTGAGGAGGAGCACTACGTGGGGAGCGTGGGTGTCTGACTGCGATGAGGCGGGATCGCGAAATTCGGCCCGGCTTTTCCCCTGCTCTAGTTGATTGTAAGATCCCCGCTGATGGCGGAGGACAAACCATATTTCGCTGCTGACGCCGGCGGGGGTGGGCAGGTCTCTTTACTCGACCCCGAAGAGCGGACATTCCACGAGAGTTACTGCGTTGTCGACGCTCTAGTCGCCGCCGCGTCACTCGAATCCTAACTCAGGCCGAACAAAGGGCTGTGCTGGCGGGATTGACCTACGTATAGACAAGTCACCCACGTCGTCTTGTGCTGCTCCCGCTGTGCCCGCCTTCATTTAGCCGGTACTCCCGTAGAGGCTGTGCCATCCAGCCGTTTCCTGGAGGGTGGATGATCCGCGCCTTTATGCATAGAAAAAACTAGGCTTTCGCCGCATTCTCTTCTCACTATCGGGAGTGATTGTTTTCGAAATGATGAGTCTCACCGCCTTCGCCAAGGTAGTGGTTCGTAGGACCAGCTCTACTGTCCCACTAAAGAATCTGCACAGGCAGCACCATACAGTTCCAAGGAATGCGCTTGCGGACCCAAGTAGCCACTGCTTCCAACACGCGAGGGAGCAACGGAGGCTGTAGCACGTTCTACCAGACGCTCAAGCGGACCAATTTCGTCGCTCGGACGAAGGACGCGCTTTTGTACAAAGTCTTCTCCACACCTCCATTTGCCTGCTGCGTACACCGCAATGCTGACTACAAGGCGGGAAGATTCAACGCAACTTAAGAACACTCCAATCTTTCAGGAATGCAAATTTGCGGTCAATTTTTCCACTGAACCCGACACCTGAAATCTCACCAAGGTGTTTGAGTGTTTTGCATTTTTATGCCTTATCGATGGGTTCAGCGCGGGTGAGGGGATGGCACAACCGAGAACGGCTGGCCGACGTGTCGACGGAGTTCGGGGGTGAGGCATTAACGTCACCGTAAGTCCGACTGATGAAAGCAAATGGACCCCTGGTCTAGGGTTCAAATTTTTAAACCGAAGGGAAGAGTCTCCCCATGTCAACTGGTGTTCCCTCCAACAAGAGCGCATCGTGAAGAGCTTGTCTAGCCCACGAATACCCAGTACACTAACGCTCTTTCAGGGCGTCGCCCTCGATTATGCCCGACAAGCTCACGAGTAGGAGGAGGAGTTGGAGAGTTGGCAATACCGCCACCATTCTCCCGTCTGCTATGTTGAGGATCAGTTGGAGAATATTCGCCGGACTGGATGGGTATGGGGGCCTGGGCACCGCCTCGGGAATGACCCTGATTAGATTCTACACACACTGTCGGTGGGAGGCTCGAAGTCCGGAGCGAGGTAACACGCACGAAGAGTTCCGTCGGCTACCTCGATGGAGTGATGCTGTCCAAAACTGGATTTCATCGGTGTTCCGCACACGCCCATGGCCGTTCCCTTCAGCCGACCTGACTCCGACTGTGCGAGAATGCGATCTATCTAGCTTGCCTATACTCTTTATTAAGAATGATGATTTACTGATTTTTACCCACCTGTGCTAGAATACACACGGGCGTTTCGTAACAAGGGGAAAGGGACATACCCGTAGGGGCGTAGGCGATACGAGATCTACTCGAGAAGGAGCGGTTTTCAAGAGAATTGCAGCCTGTCGTGACTGGACCCAAACGACTTCAATGCCGTAACCTGCAGTGAAAACGATGGGTGGCCCTCAAAGGCTTTTCGAAAACCTTATTGCTTCGGTGGCGCCAGAGGGAGCTCAAGCATATTTTCTCAGCACACTCACTTAACGTTAGTCTTAACATCCCAACCGAGCCTCCACAGGATGGGCAATGAGGGGTGGATGGAGACGGCACGAGCGCCTTTAAGAAGATGGCGTTTTTGACGGCCGATCACGGCTTAATGGAAGCTTACGGAGGTAAGACACTAGATACTGCCATGAGAGCACCTTTTACTCGTGAACATAAAGGCGGACCTCACTTTCATATGCCTCTTCTCTAAAATGGCCAAATTATGCCACATATATTACGACTGGACAAGTTGGTCACGTGTGTGGATAGGAAATAGGCAATCTCGTTATGCATGAACTCATTTGGGAAAGGGTTAGGGGACATTTGCATTCTTCAGAAACACAAGAGGGAAGAGTAGGCAACCGAGTCTCTCAAAATACAGCGCAAGACTAAAGGAGGGGGAGGATGTCTCCTCCACGCGGCAAAAACTGCTTGCCAGAAGCGGAAGTGACAGAACCGCCAGCGCGAAGATGCGAGACGCATATCAATCTCGAAGAGGGGCTTCCACCGCGTGTGGCGTTGAAGGGAAGAGAGAGGGAAAGCGGGGCCTCTAACGGCTGCGCCTAAACGCTGAGGTGGACCCCCTTCAAGGCGCACGAGAATGAAAATACCAAACAATTTCGAAGAACTGCCCACTCAAGCCGCCGATGCTACTTTCTAAACCACGCTATCTCGGTCGCTGTTGAGGGGAGCGACGATGACAGCTTAAGCTTACTGCTGAATTAACCAATCAACCACTCTTTTTGCTTCACAATGCTGAAGTCTATGGAGACTCAACGCGAGGACTCAACGCATGATCAAAAGTTAAACGGTAATGTCAGCGAAAAATCCACAATTAAATTGGCCTATTCTGGTGTAAAAGCGAAGAGATGTGTGGTGCGCAGGATGCGAGTATAGTGAGTTGGAGAGAGATTCCTTACGAGGGGAAACAGCATTTCATGAGGCGCTGTTTCCGACCTGCAGGTGGGTATTATCGCCGGTCGCTGTAGTTAAGCACCGCGACGACATTTGACTTCTAGTTCAATGCTGTGAGGTAAAGTCAGGCATCCACGCATGTCCAGTTCACCCTATTTTCCATAAGTTCAAATATGCCCTACATCTTGCAGCCCTTAGGCTGCTTTACTGTTGGTAGGGGGGAGGGGTTATTTACTCCCGGTTTGGCGGAAAATGCTGACGGTGGAATGTAAGTTGCGACAAGGACGAGGCAAGTGGCCAGAGACGCGAAGTGAGACGAAATCAGAAAAGAATGTGGCACTGACAACTAGCAGCGGTCGCCGATCGGAAATGGCCTTGGAACGGGCGCTGGCGCTGTCGGGGTGGATTGTGCGAGACGTAATGATGCCTCGGTGCCGTCTCCGCCAAAACGATGTTGAAGACAGCCGAGACTGCCCAATCCGCTCGCTCCCGAGCGGGAGCTCGCCTTTCCCAGACCCATCCATTCCTTTCCGGTCACCGCCCGAGCGGCCTCCTTGTGCAGGGGTGTACAAGCCTCGCCGCGGCCATCGCTTCAGTATACGCCTCGGGACACCACCGGCGTTAGCGCGGCCCCGTAATCTATCTCATTCTATTATGTTCAAATTAAGGAAAAAAGACACTAGCGCAGAGGAAATGCCAAAGGTTTGTTGGATCACTCAGGTCTGAATTGCCTGCGCTTCGTTTCGACGCCTTGTCAAATGACGCTCGCCGTAAGCTTATGGTCTTCATAGCATTTGAGAAAATACTAAAATTTGGTAGGTAGGAAAAATGACGCGAGGGAATTCGCGCACCTACAAAAAACTTTACCCATTTTACCAAAAGAAAGATTTCGCAGGAAGGGAAGCCTCTTTGGTGATTTCCAACAGGGACTGATAAGATTAGAGACATATTACATGAATTCAGGTCCAAATGCAGGCAAAGGAATGTATTCTCAGCTCCCTTTGTGCACGTAAGAACTACTGACATACTCCCTCGCTCCAGTAAGTTTGGTGCCACAACGCCTTCGGAGTGAAAAGAAGGTGGAAACGAACCTGAGCCATTGGCAAACTGCCCAGAAAGAGAAGAGCTTCCGCTGTCTGTTTAGAGCGGCCCAAGATAACAGGTTGGACCCATTGCGGGTCATCAAACGTCGTCTTCCCGCCTTGCGTTGAATATGCGACTCGCGTCTCCTCCTCCCCACCGAGCGAGCCCTCGTCACCTTTTCCGATGACTCTCGTAAAAGACAGTCCGAAATCAGTGATTTTGCCTCGTTGGCATTTGGCGCGAACCGCAGTGGACGAAAATTGCACATATTGAAAGACTTCGAATCCCAGCGGTCTAATGAAAAATGTTCACATCCTTAGTCCTTTTTCGGAAATAGATTATTAGGTAAGGATAGGAGAGAGAGACCGAGTGAGAGAGCGACGGAACAATGTATTTACGTGCTGATTCATTTAATTGTAATTTTGAACAAGGAGGTTGCAGGCGTTGCTCTACCACTTCCTCTGAAGAACTCCTACGACCCACTTGCGTTACGTTACTTCCTTTCTTATTTTGAACGAGTACGTAAGGGTCCGATGAAGTGGAAACATGACGGTGAGTAGATAAACAATGGGGCACAAACACCTCGAAAGGCAAAAAACCCAGCGATGAGTAGGGAGATGATGGTGAAACGCCTCAAAACAATAAAAAGGTGTCTGAAAATAATGTGGGTAGCGTTTCGTCCTCATTTCCATTGTTGTGCGTCATTCGGCTAACCTCAAAATCACTCAAACTGAGAGACGTGCAAAATAGCTGAAATCTGGCGCGGCCGCAGGCTGTGTCCCACGGCGTCTTCTACTAGTATCCTCACAGCCCTTCGGGTTAGTTGCAAGGAAAAATTTTCCCTGCCCTCGAGTCCTCGCGATTTCACCCACCATTATGGGCTGAAGGGACAAAATGAAAATATTTCGCATCAGATCGTCTTTCTCTCAAAACTCTTCACATTGATGGATTTTATAGTGGTAACAACAATTGCAGTTTGTGACGCTGTCGCGTCATAATTAGATCAATTTGTTTCTATTAGCTCCATTTTATGTAGAGCGTCGCACAGCTTTGGTCCACCCCTCAAACCGCTCACGTCTCAATGTGTGGACAAGCGGACATGGGCCCGCAGGATGCTCATTCCTGGAAGCTGCGCCTTCCTTCGAGACCCCTACCAGCCGCCCATGAGGAACAAATCTACTCGAGGAGCGCCCTTTCCGAAGGCTAAATAGCCTCCGTTTGCTAAATCCCACGGAATTGTAAAGTGCGTACACAGTCGGAGTAGTCCCCGTAGAGGGTCACAGAGCGCCCTTATACGGGAACAGCTATGACACCGTCAACTATTTCGTAAAATCGGCGCCTATCTGCCGCTCTGTAAGGCCTCAATGGACGCGACGAGAAAGGCAGCCCAAAGAAGCTCCTTTTGCGGGGCTGCGACCTGCAGGCCAGCTTTCATCCAAATGGTTTGCGCTATCGCCTCGTACCATAACTGGGAGACCAATGACATCTCCAGCGATGGGAGTAGAAGCGCCTCCCTACAAGGCCCAAGGACTCAAATACTGGAGGTGGAGTAAATTTGAAAACCGATTTGCCAAGCTGGCTGCAAGATGGTGGAAACCTTAAGACGTGGCGTCTTAAATCAGACACCCGATCAGAGTAAGATCACACTTTTTTGAGGTTGAATAGGTGAATATCGCAAACGCGTAAAATTTACTTTCAAAAGAAACCGATGAATGGACTTTATTTTTGGCATGAAATCAGTCGGCGCAAAGGCCTGCCAAAAGACAGGGGGCGATTCTGTCTAAACAGTCCTTGTATCACCTCGTGCCGTGCGCGGTTTCCATCTGTCCCTCGAAAGGGGCATATAGATCTACTAGTAAAGGCGACCTGTAATACCAATTTGATTGCCTGGCAAACTTTTCCGGCGATGAGAAATTAACGGGGAGACCGCTGTTCTAAAGAATCGGTAGAACCGCGTGACAGACAGAAGTTGGTCCAATAACTCGTTTTGGTAGTCTAAAGAGGACGCGAATGAGTTAAACACCAGAAATTCACGCAAAGGGATAATGAGCCACTTGGCATCGTTGGCAGTTGACTTGCGTGCCGAGGGGAAGACCTGAAATGAGCCCTTTTGACGTAGGAGGGAGGAGAGCATAAGTCGCCTGCCGGTGTTGAGGCTCCAACGGGCTTTTGGCGGTGTGTCACGTCGGACGAAGGAGACGTATTGTTCACTTCGCACAGCACGGTCAAACCGAACGGCCATGCTGCGCCGGGTATCAGCTACGAGCCGCCTGCCGTTTACCTTCAAAACCAACAGAATCCTATGCCCCGACTGAGTTCGCTGCGCTACCGAATCAACTTCAGTAAAAGGCGTCCACCACTGCATTGGGAACAGGTGAAATAGCAAACGAGGAAGATCACAAGACCAATACCTCCCTTATTATCAAACCACACTTTCACCTACGCTGCTTAACGAGCAGACCAATTTACTAAATGGCAATATAGCGTGGAAATTGGCGCCCTTAGGATTATGACCGCGTGCAGAGTTAAGCGAGCTCCACTCTAAGGCCAAAACTCCTCATATTTCGGTAACCGTTCGAATTCGTTGCCACAGAGTTCCTGTATACAATGACATGAATGTTTAGCAAGAGGCGATAATGCATGGATTGGTGGTGAGCACTCCGCCGGTTTAATTCTGTCGAAGACCAAAAACTAAGTGGAGGAACGGTAGTAATTCACAGCGGCGAGGCACCGCTCACAGTTGCCGA